>CM077197.1:42866579-42869079 GCA_039654625.1 Rhinogobio ventralis | reverse complement strand
CAACAATAGGCTTGGTATTTAATCAAGGCCAGCACACCAAGTAATCCAGATGAACAATTAATTCGACAGGCCACCGGGCCACTCTGCTCGCCGTAGAATAGCTCCAATTCACAGGTGTTTTCAATAGGACTTGCGTTTAGGCACACATGAAGTGGTCCTCAGTCACAGATGATATCTGGTGAAAATGATTATGGTTTCAGCATAGAACTGCATTAGCGCTTCTTTAAATAGGAACAGGACATGTATATAAGTAAAGCGGTCTTAGCAGAGGATGGTTTAGATCCATCGACCTCTGGGTTATGGGCCCAGCACGCTTCCGCTGCGCCACTCTGCTGTAAACCACCCCAGACGGGACTCGAACCCACAATCCCTGGCTTAGGAGGCCAGTGCCTTATCCATTAGGCCACTGGGGCTGTTAAAAAAACAGCCCTCGTGTGCCCCCATTAATTCTGCCTCAGTGACAACAAAAGGCTTGTCATTTAAACATGGCCAGCACACAAAGTGATCCACTGAACGGCTACATCGACAGGCCACTGGGGCATGACTCGTTTGCCCTACTATTTCTCCATCTCATTCAGGTGGCTCAGTCAATGAGGCATTTAAAAAGGGCCTACACACAAAGTTTTCTAAACAAACGACTACTACACCAGCTTTCCAGAACATTGTGCAGTATTGTTATAGTTCCAGGACCAAGAGGTTTTCACAAGCGGGATGTGGAAGTTGCTCTTAATTTGGGATAAAGCATGTAAACAAGTGATGAAGCCTTAGCAGAGGATGGTTTCGATCCATCAACCTCTGCGTTATGAGCCCAGCACTCTTCCGCTGCGCCACTCTGCTTGCTGTAGAAAAGCTCCCATTCACAGGTGTTTTCAAAACGACTTGCGTTTAGTCAATCATGAAGTAACACATGAAGTGCCTCTGCCAGAAAAGTCATAAATGAGATCAGGTGAAAGCAACAAAGGGTTGTTAGCTTTGAGCAGAGGCAGCTTTTCTGCAGGTAGGAACAGAGCATTGTATAACTAAAATAAAAGTCTTAGCAGAGGATGGTTTCGATCCATCGACCTCTGGGTTATGGGCCCAGCACGCTTCCGCTGCGCCACTCTGCTCCTGGTAACAAATGTGCCATTCCCAAATGCTTTCTAAAAGGACTTGTGTTTAGGCACACGTGAAGTGCTCCTCTGTCATAAATGAGAACAGATGAAAACAACAAAGGGTTTTAGCATAGACCCGTGGCAGATTTTCTTCAAGTGGGAACAGAGAATGTGCATAAGTAAAGAAGTCTTAGCAGTGGATGGTTTCAATCCATCGACCTCTGGGTTATGGGCCCAGCACGCTTCCGCTGCGTCACTCTGCTGAAAACCGCCCTAGACTGGACTCGAACCCACAAACCCCAGCTTAGGAAGCCAGTGACTTATCCATTAGGACAAAGGGGCTGTTAAAAAACAGTCTTTGTGTGCCCCCATTACTTCTGCTTCAGTGACAACAATAGGCTTGGTATTTAATCAAGGCCAGCACACCAAGTAATCCAGATGAACAATTAATTCGACAGGCCACCGGGCCACTCTGCTCGCCGTAGAATAGCTCCAATTCACAGGTGTTTTCAATAGGACTTGCGTTTAGGCACACATGAAGTGGTCCTCAGTCACAGATGATATCTGGTGAAAATGATTATGGTTTCAGCATAGAACTGCATTAGCGCTTCTTTAAATAGGAACAGGACATGTATATAAGTAAAGCGGTCTTAGCAGAGGATGGTTTCGATCCATCGACCTCTGGGTTATGGGCCCAGCACGCTTCCGCTGCGCCACTCTGCTGTAAACCACCCCAGATGGGACTCGAACCCACAATCCCTGGCTTAGGAGGCCAGTGCCTTATCCATTAGGCCACTGGGGCTGTTAAAAAAAAAGCCCTCGTGTGCCCCCATTAATTCTGCCTCAGTGACAACAAAAGGCTTGTCATTTAAACATGGCCAGCACACAAAGTGATCCACTGAACGGCTACATCGACAGGCCACTGGGGCATGACTCGTTTGCCCTACTATTTCTCCATCTCATTCAGGTGGCTCAGTCAATGAGGCATTTAAAAAGGGCCTACACACAAAGTTTTCTGAACAAACGACTACTACACCAGCTTTCCAGAACATTGTGCAGTATTGTTATAGTTCCAGGACCAAGAGGTTTTCACAAGCGGGATGTGGAAGTTGCTCTTAATTTGGGATAAAGCATGTAAATAAGTGATGAAGCCTTAGCAGAGGATGGTTTTGATCCATCAACCTCTGCGTTATGAGCCCAGCACTCTTCCGCTGCGCCACTCTGCTTGCCGTAGAAAAGCTCCCATTCACAGATGTTTTCAAAACGACTTGCGTTTAGTCAATCATGAAGTAACACATGAAGTGCCTCTGCCAGAAAAGTCATAAATGAGATCAGGTGAAAGCAACAAAGGGTTGTTATCTTTGAGCAGAGGCAGCTTTTCTGCAGGTAGGAACAGAGCATTGTATAAG
>CM077197.1:42859079-42861579 GCA_039654625.1 Rhinogobio ventralis | reverse complement strand
CGCTTCCGCTGCGCCACTCTGCTCCTGGTAACAAATGTGCCATTCCCAAATGCTTTCTAAAAGGACTTGTGTTTAGGCACACGTGAAGTGCTCCTCTGTCATAAATGAGAACAGATGAAAACAACAAAGGGTTTTAGCATAGACCCGTGGCAGATTTTCTTCAAGTGGGAACAGAGAATGTGCATAAGTAAAGAAGTCTTAGCAGTGGATGGTTTCAATCCATCGACCTCTGGGTTATGGGCCCAGCACGCTTCCGCTGCGTCACTCTGCTGAAAACCGCCCTAGACTGGACTCGAACCCACAAACCCCAGCTTAGGAAGCCAGTGACTTATCCATTAGGACAAAGGGGCTGTTAAAAAAAAAGTCTTTGTGTGCCCCCATTACTTCTGCTTCAGTGACAACAATAGGCTTGGTATTTAATCAAGGCCAGCACACCAAGTAATCCGGATGAACAATTAATTCGACAGGCCACCGGGCCACTCTGCTCGCCGTAGAATAGCTCCAATTCACAGGTGTTTTCAATAGGACTTGCGTTTAGGCACACATGAAGTGGTCCTCAGTCACAGATGATATCTGGTGAAAATGATTATGGTTTCAGCATAGAACTGCATTAGCGCTTCTTTAAATAGGAACAGGACTTGTATATAAGTAAAGCGGTCTTAGCAGAGGATGGTTTCGATCCATCGACCTCTGGGTTATGGGCCCAGCACGCTTCCGCTGCGCCACTCTGCTCCTGGTAACAAATGTGCCATTCCCAAATGCTTTCTAAAAGGACTTGTGTTTAGGCACACGTGAAGTGCTCCTCTGTCATAAATGAGAACAGATGAAAACAACAAAGGGTTTTAGCATAGACCCGTGGCAGATTTTCTTCAAGTGGGAACAGAGAATGTGCATAAGTAAAGAAGTCTTAGCAGTGGATGGTTTCAATCCATCGACCTCTGGGTTATGGGCCCAGCACGCTTCCGCTGCGTCACTCTGCTGAAAACCGCCCTAGACTGGACTCGAACCCACAAACCCCAGCTTAGGAAGCCAGTGACTTATCCATTAGGACAAAGGGGCTGTTAAAAAACAGTCTTTGTGTGCCCCCATTACTTCTGCTTCAGTGACAACAATAGGCTTGGTATTTAATCAAGGCCAGCACACCAAGTAATCCAGATGAACAATTAATTCGACAGGCCACCGGGCCACTCTGCTCGCCGTAGAATAGCTCCAATTCACAGGTGTTTTCAATAGGACTTGCGTTTAGGCACACATGAAGTGGTCCTCAGTCACAGATGATATCTGGTGAAAATGATTATGGTTTCAGCATAGAACTGCATTAGCGCTTCTTTAAATAGGAACAGGACATGTATATAAGTAAAGCGGTCTTAGCAGAGGATGGTTTCGATCCATCGACCTCTGGGTTACGGGCCCAGCACGCTTCCGCTGCGCCACTCTGCTGTAAACCACCCCAGACGGGACTCGAACCCACAATCCCTGGCTTAGGAGGCCAGTGCCTTATCCATTAGGCCACTGGGGCTGTTAAAAAAACAGCCCTCGTGTGCCCCCATTAATTCTGCCTCAGTGACAACAAAAGGCTTGTCATTTAAACATGGCCAGCACACAAAGTGATCCACTGAACGGCTACATCGACAGGCCACTGGGGCATGACTCGTTTGCCCTACTATTTCTCCATCTCATTCAGGTGGCTCAGTCAATGAGGCATTTAAAAAGGGCCTACACACAAAGTTTTCTAAACAAACGACTACTACACCAGCTTTCCAGAACATTGTGCAGTATTGTTATAGTTCCAGGACCAAGAGGTTTTCACAAGCGGGATGTGGAAGTTGCTCTTAATTTGGGATAAAGCATGTAAACAAGTGATGAAGCCTTAGCAGAGGATGGTTTCGATCCATCAACCTCTGCGTTATGAGCCCAGCACTCTTCCGCTGCGCCACTCTGCTTGCTGTAGAAAAGCTCCCATTCACAGGTGTTTTCAAAACGACTTGCGTTTAGTCAATCATGAAGTAACACATGAAGTGCCTCTGCCAGAAAAGTCATAAATGAGATCAGGTGAAAGCAACAAAGGGTTGTTAGCTTTGAGCAGAGGCAGCTTTTCTGCAGGTAGGAACAGAGCATTGTATAACTAAAATAAAAGTCTTAGCAGAGGATGGTTTCGATCCATCGACCTCTGGGTTATGGGCCCAGCACGCTTCCGCTGCGCCACTCTGCTCCTGGTAACAAATGTGCCATTCCCAAATGCTTTCTAAAAGGACTTGTGTTTAGGCACACGTGAAGTGCTCCTCTGTCATAAATGAGAACAGATGAAAACAACAAAGGGTTTTAGCATAGACCCGTGGCAGGTTTTCTTCAAGTGGGAACAGAGAATGTGCATAAGTAAAGAAGTCGTAGCAGTGGATGGTTTCAATCCATCGACCTCTGGGTTATGGGCCCAGCACTCTTTCGCTGCGTCACTCTGCTGAAAACCGCCCTAGACTGGACTCGAACCCACAAACCCTGG
>CM077197.1:42846579-42849079 GCA_039654625.1 Rhinogobio ventralis | reverse complement strand
TAGAATAGCTCCAATTCACAGGTGTTTTCAATAGGACTTGCGTTTAGGCACACATGAAGTGGTCCTCAGTCACAGATGATATCTGGTGAAAATGATTATGGTTTCAGCATAGAACTGCATTAGCGCTTCTTTAAATAGGAACAGGACTTGTATATAAGTAAAGCGGTCTTAGCAGAGGATGGTTTCGATCCATCGACCTCTGGGTTATGGGCCCAGCACGCTTCCGCTGCGCCACTCTGCTCCTGGTAACAAATGTGCCATTCCCAAATGCTTTCTAAAAGGACTTGTGTTTAGGCACACGTGAAGTGCTCCTCTGTCATAAATGAGAACAGATGAAAACAACAAAGGGTTTTAGCATAGACCCGTGGCAGATTTTCTTCAAGTGGGAACAGAGAATGTGCATAAGTAAAGAAGTCTTAGCAGTGGATGGTTTCAATGCATCGACCTCTGGGTTATGGGCCCAGCACGCTTCCGCTGCGTCACTCTGCTGAAAACCGCCCTAGACTGGACTCGAACCCACAAACCCCAGCTTAGGAAGCCAGTGACTTATCCATTAGGACAAAGGGGCTGTTAAAAAACAGTCTTTGTGTGCCCCCATTACTTCTGCTTCAGTGACAACAATAGGCTTGGTATTTAATCAAGGCCAGCACACCAAGTAATCCAGATGAACAATTAATTCGACAGGCCACCGGGCCACTCTGCTCGCCGTAGAATAGCTCCAATTCACAGGTGTTTTCAATAGGACTTGCGTTTAGGCACACATGAAGTGGTCCTCAGTCACAGATGATATCTGGTGAAAATGATTATGGTTTCAGCATAGAACTGCATTAGCGCTTCTTTAAATAGGAACAGGACATGTATATAAGTAAAGCGGTCTTAGCAGAGGATGGTTTCGATCCATCGACCTCTGGGTTATGGGCCCAGCACGCTTCCGCTGCGCCACTCTGCTGTAAACCACCCCAGACGGGACTCGAACCCACAATCCCTGGCTTAGGAGGCCAGTGCATTATCCATTAGGCCACTGGGGCTGTTAAAAAAACAGCCCTCGTGTTCCCCCATTAATTCTGCCTCAGTGACAACAAAAGGCTTGTCATTTAAACATGGCCAGCACACAAAGTGATCCACTGAACGGCTACATCGACAGGCCACTGGGGCATGACTCGTTTGCCCTACTATTTCTCCATCTCATTCAGGTGGCTCAGTCAATGAGGCATTTAAAAAGGGCCTACACACAAAGTTTTCTAAACAAACGACTACTACACCAGCTTTCCAGAACATTGTGCAGTATTGTTATAGTTCCAGGACCAAGAGGTTTTCACAAGCGGGATGTGGAAGTTGCTCTTAATTTGGGATAAAGCATGTAAACAAGTGATGAAGCCTTAGCAGAGGATGGTTTCGATCCATCAACCTCTGCGTTATGAGCCCAGCACTCTTCCGCTGCGCCACTCTGCTCGCTGTAGAAAAGCTCCCATTCACAGGTGTTTTCAAAACGACTTGCGTTTAGTCAATCATGAAGTAACACATGAAGTGCCTCTGCCAGAAAAGTCATAAATGAGATCAGGTGAAAGCAACAAAGGGTTGTTAGCTTTGAGCAGAGGCAGCTTTTCTGCAGGTAGGAACAGAGCATTGTATAACTAAAATAAAAGTCTTAGCAGAGGATGGTTTCGATCCATCGACCTCTGGGTTATGGGCCCAGCACGCTTCCGCTGCGCCACTCTGCTCCTGGTAACAAATGTGCCATTCCCAAATGCTTTCTAAAAGGACTTGTGTTTAGGCACACGTGAAGTGCTCCTCTGTCATAAATGAGAACAGATGAAAACAACAAAGGGTTTTAGCATAGACCCGTGGCAGCTTTTCTTCAAGTGGGAACAGAGAATGTGCATAAGTAAAGAAGTCTTAGCAGTGGATGGTTTCGATCCATCGACCTCAGGGTTATGGGCCCAGCACGCTTCCGATGCGTCACTCTGCTGAAAACTGCCCTAGACTGGACTCGAACCCACAAACCCCGGCTTAAGAAGCCAGTGACTTATCCATTAGGACACAGGGGCTGTTAAAAAACAGTCTTTGTGTGCCCCCATTACTTCTGCTTCAGTGACAACAATAGGCTTGGTATTTAATCAAGGCCAGCACACCAAGTAATCCGGATGAACAATTAATTCGACAGGCCACCGGGCCACTCTGCTCGCCGTAGAATAGCTCCAATTCACAGGTGTTTTCAATAGGACTTGCGTTTAGGCACACATGAAGTGGTCCTCAGTCACAGATGATATCTGGTGAAAATGATTATGGTTTCAGCATAGAACTGCATTAGCGCTTCTTTAAATAGGAACAGGACTTGTATATAAGTAAAGCGGTCTTAGCAGAGGATGGTTTCGATCCATCGACCTCTGGGTTATGGGCCCAGCACGCTTCCGCTGCGCCACTCTGCTCCTGGTAACAAATGTGCCATTCCCAAATGCTTTCTAAAAGGACTTGTGTTTAGGCACACGTGAAGTGCTCC
>CM077197.1:42839079-42841579 GCA_039654625.1 Rhinogobio ventralis | reverse complement strand
CAGGCCACTGGGGCATGACTCGTTTGCCCTACTATTTCTCCATCTCATTCAGGTGGCTCAGTCAATGAGGCATTTAAAAAGGGCCTACACACAAAGTTTTCTAAACAAACGACTACTACACCAGCTTTCCAGAACATTGTGCAGTATTGTTATAGTTCCAGGACCAAGAGGTTTTCACAAGCGGGATGTGGAAGTTGCTCTTAATTTGGGATAAAGCATGTAAATAAGTGATGAAGCCTTAGCAGAGGATGGTTTCGATCCATCAACCTCTGCGTTATGAGCCCAGCACTCTTCCGCTGCGCCACTCTGCTCATGGCAACAAACGTGCCATTCCCAAATGCTTTCTAAAAGGACTTGTGTTTAGGCACACGTGAAGTGCTCCTCTGTCATAAATGAGAACAGATGAAAACAACAAAGGGTTTTAGCATAGACCCGTGGCAGGTTTTCTTTAAGTGGGAACAGAGAATGTGCATAAGTAAAGAAGTCTTAGCAGTGGATGGTTTCGATCCATCGACCTCTGGGTTATGGGCCCAGCACACTTCTGCTGCGCCACTCTGCTGTAAACCACCCCAGATGGGACTCGAACCTACAATCCCCGGCTTAGGAAGCCAGTGACTTATCCATTAGGACACAGGGGCTGTTAAAAAACAGTCTTTGTGTGCCCCCATTACTTCTGCTTCAGTGACAACAATAGGCTTGGTATTTAATCAAGGCCAGCACACCAAGTAATCCAGATGAACAATTAATTCGACAGGCCACCGGGCCACTCTGCTCGCCGTAGAATAGCTCCAATTCACAGGTGTTTTCAATAGGACTTGCGTTTAGGCACACATGAAGTGGTCCTCAGTCACAGATGATATCTGGTGAAAATGATTATGGTTTCAGCATAGAACTGCATTAGCGCTTCTTTAAATAGGAACAGGACATGTATATAAGTAAAGCTGTCTTAGCAGAGGATGGTTTCGATCCATCGACCTCTGGGTTATGGGCCCAGCACGCTTCCGCTGCGCCACTCTGCTGTAAACCACCCCAGATGGGACTCGAACCCACAATCCCTGGCTTAGGAGGCCAGTGCCTTATCCATTAGGCCACTGGGGCTGTTAAAAAAACAGCCCTCGTGTGCCCCCATTAATTCTGCCTCAGTGACAACAAAAGGCTTGTCATTTTAACATGGCCAGCACACAAAGTGATCCACTGAACGGCTACATCGACAGGCCACTGGGGCATGACTCGTTTGCCCTACTATTTCTCCATCTCATTCAGGTGGCTCAGTCAATGAGGCATTTAAAAAGGGCCTACACACAAAGTTTTCTAAACAAACGACTACTACACCAGCTTTCCAGAACATTGTGCAGTATTGTTATAGTTCCAGGACCAAGAGGTTTTCACAAGCGGGATGTGGAAGTTGCTCTTAATTTGGGATAAAGCATGTAAGTAAGTGATGAAGCCTTAGCAGAGGATGGTTTCGATCCATCAACCTCTGCATTATGAGCCCAGCACTCTTCCGCTGCGCCACTCTGCTTGCTGTAGAAAAGCTCCCATTCACAGGTGTTTTCAAAACGACTTGCGTTTAGTCAATCATGAAGTAACACATGAAGTGCCTCTGCCAGAAAAGTCATAAATGAGATCAGGTGAAAGCAACAAAGGGTTGTTAGCTTTGAGCAGAGGCAGCTTTTCTGCAGGTAGGAACAGAGCATTGTATAACTAAAATAAAAGTCTTAGCAGAGGATGGTTTCGATCCATCGACCTCTGGGTTATGGGCCCAGCACGCTTCCGCTGCGCCACTCTGCTCCTGGTAACAAATGTGCCATTCCCAAATGCTTTCTAAAAGGACTTGTGTTTAGGCACACGTGAAGTGCTCCTCTGTCATAAATGAGAACAGATGAAAACAACAAAGGGTTTTAGCATAGACCCGTGGCAGGTTTTCT
Organism: Rhinogobio ventralis; assembly: GCA_039654625.1. Classification (NCBI taxonomy): domain Eukaryota; kingdom Metazoa; phylum Chordata; class Actinopteri; order Cypriniformes; family Gobionidae; genus Rhinogobio; species Rhinogobio ventralis. Next base: position 42,839,651 of record CM077197.1, on the reverse strand, counting down.
TCAAGTGGGAACAGAGAATGTGCATAAGTAAAGAAGTCTTAGCAGTGGATGGTTTCGATCCATCGACCTCTGGGTTATGGGCCCAGCACGCTTCTGCTGCGCCACTCTGCTGTAAACCACCCCAGATGGGACTCGAACCTACAATCCCCGGCTTAGGAAGCCAGTGACTTATCCATTAGGACACAGGGGCTGTTAAAAAACAGTCTTTGTGTGCCCCCATTACTTCTGCTTCAGTGACAACAATAGGCTTGGTATTTAATCAAGGCCAGCACACCAAGTAATCCAGATGAACAATTAATTCGACAGGCCACCGGGCCACTCTGCTCGCCGTAGAATAGCTCCAATTCACAGGTGTTTTCAATAGGACTTGCGTTTAGGCACACATGAAGTGGTCCTCAGTCACAGATGATATCTGGTGAAAATGATTATGGTTTCAGCATAGAACTGCATTAGCGCTTCTTTAAATAGGAACAGGACATGTATATAAGTAAAGCGGTCTTAGCAGAGGATGGTTTCGATCCATCGACCTCTGGGTTATGGGCCCAGCACGCTTCCGCTGCGCCACTCTGCTG
>CM077197.1:42716579-42836579 GCA_039654625.1 Rhinogobio ventralis | reverse complement strand
CTGCTCCTGGTAACAAACGTGCCATTCCCAAATGCTTTCTAAAAGGACTTGTGTTTAGGCACACGTGAAGTGCTCCTCTGTCATAAATGAGAACAGATGAAAACAACAAAGGGTTTTAGCATAGACCCGTGGCAGGTTTTCTTCAAGTGGGAACAGAGAATGTGCATAAGTAAAGAAGTCTTAGCAGTGGATGGTTTCGATCCATCGACCTCTGGGTTATGGGCCCAGCACGCTTCCGCTGCGTCACTCTGCTGAAAACCGCCCTAGACCGGACTTGAACACACAAACCCCGGCTTAGGAAGCCAGTGACTTATCCATTAGGACACAGGGGCTGTTAAAAAACAGTCTTTGTGTGCCCCCATTACTTCTGCTTCAGTGACAACAATAGGCTTGGTATTTAATCAAGGCCAGCACACCAAGTAATCCGGATGAACAATTAATTCGACAGGCCACCGGGCCACTCTTTTCGCCTTAGAATAGCTCCAATTCACAGGTGTTTTAAATAGGACTTGCGTTTAGGCACACATGAAGTGGTCCTCAGTCACAGATGATATCTGGTGAAAATGATTATGGTTTCAGCATAGAACTGCATTAGCGCTTCTTCAAATAGGAACAGGACATGTATATAAGTAAAGCAGTCTTAGCAGAGGATGGTTTCAATCCATCGACCTCTGGGTTATGGGCCCAGCACGCTTCCGCTGCGACACTCTGCTCCTGGTAACAAACGTGCCATTCCCAAATGCTTTCTAAAAGGACTTGTGTTTAGGCACACGTGAAGTGCTCCTCTGTCATAAATGAGAACAAATGAAAACAACAAATGGTTTTAGCATAGACCCGTGGCAGCTTTTCTTCAAGTGGGAACAGAGAATGTGCATAAGTAAAGAAGTCTTAGCAGAGGATGGTTTCGATCCATCGACCTCTGCGTTATGAGCCCAGCACTCTTCCGCTGCGCCACTCTGCTTGCCGCAGAAAAGCTCCCATTCACAGGTGTTTTCAAAACGACCTGCGTTTAGTCAATCATGAAGTAACACATGAAGTGCCTCTGCCAGAAAAGTCATAAATGAGATCAGGTGAAAGCAACAAAGGGTTGTTAGCTTTGAGCAGAGGCAGCTTTTCTGCAGGTAGGAACAGAGCATTGTATAAGTAAAATAAAAGACTTAGCAGAGGATGGTTTCAATCCATCGACCTCTGGGTTATGGGCCCAGCACGCTTCCGCTGCGCCACTCTGCTCCTGGTAACAAACGTGCCATTCCCAAATGCTTTCTAAAAGGACTTGTGTTTAGGCACACGTGAAGTGCTCCTCTGTCATAAATGAGAACAGTTGAAAACAACAAAGGGTTTTAGCATAGACCCGTGGCAGCTTTTCTTCAAGTGGGAACAGAGAATGTGCATAAGTAAAGAAGTCTTAGCAGAGGATGGTTTCGATCCATCGACCTCTGGGTTATGGGCCCAGCACGCTTCCGCTGCGCCACTCTGCTGTAAACCACCCCAGATGGGACTCAAACCCACAATCCCTTGCTTAGGAGGCCAGTGCCTTATCCATTAGGCCACAGGGGCTGTAAAAAAAAAAAAGCCCTCGTGTGCCCCCATTACTTCTGCCTCAGTGACAACAAAAGGCTTGTAATTTAAACATGGCCAGCACACAAAGTGATCCACTGAACGGCTACATCGACAGGCCACTGGGGCATGACTCGTTTGCCCTACTATTTCTCCATCTCATTCAGGTGGCTCAGTCAATGAGGCATTTAAAAAGGGCCTACACACAAAGTTTTCTGAACAAACGACTACTACACCAGCTTTCCAGAACATTGTGCAGTATTGTTATAGTTCCAGGACCAAGAGGTTTTCACAAGCGGGATGTGGAAGTTGCTCTTAATTTGGGATAAAGCATGTAAATAAGTGATGAAGCCTTAGCAGAGGATGGTTTCGATCCATCCACCGCTGGTTTATGGGCCCAGAAGCTTCCGCTGCGCCACTCTGCTGAAAACCACCCTAGATGGGACTCGAACCCACAAACCCTGGTTTAGGAAGCCAGTGACTTATCCATTAGGGAACAGGGGCTGTTAAAAAACAGTCTTTGTGTGCCCCCATTACTTCTGCTTCAGTGACAACAATAGGCTTGGTATTTAATCAAGGCCAGCACACCAAGTAATCCGGATGAACAATTAATTCGACAGGCCACCGGGCCACTCTGCTCGCCGTAGAATAGCTCCAGTTCAAGAGGTGTTTTCAATAGGACTTGCGTTTAGGCACACATGAAGTGGTCCTCAGTCACAGATGATATCTGGTGAAAATGATTATGGTTTCAGCATAGAACTGCATTAGCGCTTCTTCAAATAGGAACAGGACATGTATATAAGTAAAGCGGTCTTAGCAGAGGATGGTTTCGATCCATCGACCTCTGGGTTATGGGCCCAGCACGCTTCCGCTGCGACACTCTGCTCCTGGTAACAAACGTGCCATTCCCAAATGCTTTCTAAAAGGACTTGTGTTTAGGCACACGTGAAGTGCTCCTCTGTCATAAATGAGAACAGATGAAAACAACAAAGGGTTTTAGCATAGACCCGTGGCAGCTTTTCTTCAAGTGGGAACAGAGAATGTGCATAAGTAAAGAAGTCTTAGCAGAGGATGGTTTCGACCCATCGACCTCTGCGTTATGAGCCCAGCACTCTTCCGCTGCGCCACTCTGCTGTAAACCACCCCAGATGGGACTCGAACCCACAATCCCTGGCTTAGGAGGCCAGTGCCTTATCCATTAGGCCACTGGGGCTGTAAAAAAAAAAGCCCTTGTGTGCCCCCATTACTTCTGCCTCAGTGACAACAAAAGGCTTGTAATTTAAACATGGCAAGCACACAAAGTGATCCACTGAACGGCTACATCGACAGACCACTGGGGCATGACTCGTTTGCCCTACTATTTCTCCATCTCATTCAGGTGGCTCAGTCAATGAGGCATTTAAAAAGGGCCTACACACAAAGTTTTCTGAACAAACGACTACTACACCAGCTTTCCAGAACATTGTGCAGTATTGTTATAGTTCCAGGACCAAGAGGTTTTCACAAGCGGGATGTGGAAGTTGCTCTTAATTTGGGATAAAGCATGTAAATAGGCGATGAAGCCTTAGCAGAGGATGGTTTCGATCCATCGACCTCTGGGTTACGGGCCCAGCACTCTTCCGCTGCTCCACTCTGCTTGCCATAGAAAAGCTCCCATTCACAGGTGTTTTCAAAACAACTTGCGTTTAATCAATCATGAAGTAACACATGAAGTGCCTCTGCCAGAAAAGTCATAAATGAGATCAGGTGAAAGCAACAAAGGGTTGTTAGCTTTGAGCAGAGGCAGCTTTTCTGCAGGTAGGAACAGAGCATTGTATAAGTAAAATAAAAGTCTTAGCAGAGAATGGTTTCGATCCATCGACCTCAGGGTTATGGGCCTAGCACGCTTCCGCTGCGCCACTCTGCTCCTGGTAACAAATGTGCCATTCCCAAATCCTTTCTAAAAAGACTTGTGTTTAGGCACACGTGAAGTGCTCCTCTGTCATAAATGAGAACAACAAAGGGTTTTAGCATAGACCTGTGGCAGCTTTTCTTCAAGTGAGAACAGAGAATGTGCATAAGTAAAGAAGTCTTAGCAGAGGATGGTTTCGATCCATCGACCTCTGGGTTATGGGCCCAGCACGCTTCCGCTGCGCTACTCTGCTGAAAACTGCCCTAGATGGGACTCGAACCCACAAACCCTGGCTTAGGAGGCCAGTGACTTATCCATTAGGACACAGGGGCTTTTAAAAAACAGTCTTTGTGTGCCCCCATTACTTCTGCTTCAGTGACAACAATAGGCTTGGTATTTAATCAAGGCCAGCACACCAAGTAATCCGGATGAACAATTAATTCGACAGGCCACCGGGCCACTCTGCTCGCCGTAGAATAGCTCCAATTCACAGGTGTTTTCAAAACGACTTGCGTTTAGTCAATCATGAAGTAACACATGAAGTGCCTCTGCCAGAAAAGTCATAAATGAGATCAGGTGAAAGCAACAAAGGGTTTTTAGCTTTGAGCAGAGGCAGCTTTTCTGCAGGTAGGAACAGAGCATTGTATAAGTAAAATAAAAGTCTTAGCAGAGGATGGTTTCAGTCCGTCGACCTCTGGGTTATGGGCCCAGCACGCTTCCGCTGCGCCACTCTGCTCCCGGTAACAAACGTGCCATTCCCAAATGCTTTCTAAAAGGACTTGTTTTTAGACACCAACACAAATGCTCAGACTAGAGCCCGAAAGGAATAACAATACTTCACAACTCCAGCATGTACAAGCTGGGCTATATATAGCAAGACTGATGAGCATAATGCGGTTCAGGTGAGCTGTGACCCAGAAGTCAATACTCCCTCCTGTGGTGAACGGGTGCTATTTCATTCAGACAGAGGTACAGGTATGACAATCTAGATTTTACAATGTCCTCAAAATGTTTGCTCAAATATGTATACACATTGTTCATGGAGGTTTTTTTTTTTAACGTTTAACTCCACATTTGTCTAATGTGTTCTTTTAAACATACTAGTTTTCTGATCATTAAAGATCATTGAAGAGAAGATAAAGTCACAAGAGACATGTATAAGGAACAAATAATACATACAAGTAATACAATACAGACAAGCAGGTATAATAGATTTGACTGACTTTGTTGAACCTATTGCATTACTGTAGGCAGGACTTCCAACTTCCCCTTCTGTAACAGCATTTCTTGTCTTTCTATTATTAACTCCATCACATGCACTCCATACCGTGCCTTTTTTAAACCACTGTCATCCAGAGCCTGCAGATGGAGTCAAACCACAGAAAATAATGAAATATTTGACTTTAGAGGCTTGCAATTCCAGTGAATTCCTGCGACAGCAAGTGTGATTTGCTGCAATCACATGAACATGTAAATGCTGCCTTCAGTGGCCTTCATGTTTGCTTACATATCACAGCTTGCTGATGATTTTTTTATTGTAATGTCTTAAGAACGAGCTCTTCATTGAAAGCTTTAATGCAGAACGCAGAACAATAAGAACAGTCAGGCACAGCCGCCTACGCAGCACTTATATTTCTCATACGGCACTTCCTGAACTCCCCGCATTAACCCCGTAAATGCTGGTGCTAAAGAAAAAAACAGCAAATCACAACTATTACAAACAGACTGCTATTTTTGCGCATTTAGGTCAGTTCAGGACTGTGACCAGTTCACACTCAAATCTGGTATTGGCCACTTTAAAAATATAATGTGAAGAGCCAAACAAGATAATTGTATCATTCTGAATAATAAATATGAATTGAGCTGAATGTAGGCTTGCAGTGCCTAAAGTTCCATAAAGACACCATTTTTGACCTGAACTGTCGAGGTATAAACTCCACTAGACCCCTAAAGATTCATCAGACCCCAGGCCACCTTCTTCCATTGCTCTGTGGTCCAGTTCTGATGCTCATGTGCCACTGTTGGCGCTTTCGGCGGTGGACAGGGGTCAGCATGGGCACTCTGACTGGTCTGCGGCTATGCAGCCCTATACGCAACAAACTGAGATGCACTGTGTATTCTGACACCTTTCTATCAGAACCAGCATTAACTTTTTGAGCAATTTGAGCTCCAGTAGCTTGTCTGTTTGATCGGACCACACAGGCCAGCCTTCGCTCCCCACGTGCATCAATGAGCCTTGGCCGCCCATGACTCTGTCTCCGGTTCTCCACTGTTCCTTCCTTGGAGCACTTTTGATAGATCCTGACCACTGCAGACTGGGAACACCCCACAACAGCTGCAGTTTTGGAGATGCTCTGACCCAGTCGTCTAGCCATCACAATTTGGCCCTTGTCAAACTCGCTCAAATCCTCAAATCCTGCTTCTAACACATCAACTTTGAGGGCAAAATGTTCACTTGCTGCCTGATATATCCCACCCACTAACAGGTGCCGTGATGAAGAGATAATCAGTGTTATTCACTTCACCGGTCATAATGTTATGCCTGATTGGTGTATGTATATATATATATATATATATATAAACACAAATATACAATAAATATACTATAGCCCTGTAATGGATCGGCTATATGTTCATGATATTTGCTCTTCTTTTGTGGTTGATGATATGTATCACATCATGAACTTAGCCTTAAATACAGAAACAACACCAAACACTAAAGGAGTGCAAGTCTTTTCAAGCACATGCACACACAACACATACAAAATGCCATGACATGTTTTAAACCAGCTGTGTTTTGTGGAAGCTAAAAGGGTTCAGTGACTTCAGACACAGTTACTGGAATCAAGTTTTATGTGTCTCGGTCATGTGACCTAGAGAAGTGTTGTGAAAGACATCTTGATCCAGGAAGAGTTGCGTAACAGCATGAGAAAACGTTTGCCAGGCGTGACGTATTATGTGCCGTAACTCTGAATTTGAAACATTTGGGTACATTTTTGATAACTGAATGTACTGTACAACAGAATCAATGTATGATGTACTTTTTTTCTGTGTTCAAAGTAAATATTTTATGGATCTGCCTCGTTGACAGTTTAAATACACAACTGAAAACACTTAACCTACTTTATTTATATTATAATTAAAATAATTTTTCATGAACAGATTGTTTGGCATAACTTGGCCACATACAAAGAGGTGGACTAAGAATACTAAATTTAAACACTGTAAAAATTAAAAGACACCATTTGAAGTTTATCAGATCACATCATAATTTCATTTTACTGTTTGGCCACATAAATATCAGCAACTGCACTAAATTGCATATTTTTGCTTAGTTTGGGCCTCTGAATAAAATTGTATTATTTTTCCTCCTCAAGTCTAAGCTCCATATTTATCAACAACAACTTTCAGTTTTGAGTCAACAGTGTTCAGTTTTGAGTCAACAGTGTTCAGTTTTGTAAAAAGTTTCAATAAACTCTTCCATTTAAAAAAAAAAAAGATGAGTTCTGTTCTTTTTTTCATCCAGAATGTAGGGAAACATTAGCCATTTATTTAGTCTTTTGTCTTGTTTCTTTTTGTCTTTATTTATTTTCCTTTTTTTTGTCTTGGCGTGACGTCTGGAACAGATGATTCATGAATGATTGCAAAACCCGGAAATGGGCGATTTATGTCTGGCTACTATAAAGAGGGGGAACCAAGTTAGATGTAACGTAACATATTTCGAAATATTAATATTACTTTATTTTGTGAGCAAGCAAATACATTTTTTAGGGTTACTAATATAAATCGGATAAAGGATAGGCATTTAGTAGCTTTTATTCATTTTTCCCGTATTCCCCGCCACCGATCCCCCCTCTGCAAATGGACTAGTCCAGCCTTTATTACCCTCGCGCTCAGCGCGTGTGAGGAAGTGTGCTCGCGTTTATACATTACTCTGGTTTACTCCTCGGAAACAGTTGTCCTTCTTCAAATATTTCGGTAAGTTTTGTTTTAAAGTGGTCTTTTATGCTAAATCTTGTTCTTATTTCTTTTTTAATCTCGTGTGATTGACACCGCGGTCCATTTTTAAATCATTTTGAGCTTTTAGGGTTCCTACGCAGTTTGGGAAAAGTATTGAATTTGACTTGCGTGATTTCCCGGTCTGGATCCGTATGGAAAATACTTGTTTCTAGACTGTTGACCCTAGTCAGTTTTCTAAAAAATAAAAGTTAAGAAATTCTAAAAATAAACGTATCGTACGAGCAGAGTGTTTTCATGACATGTTTAGTGTGCGTCGATCTAAACTAATTCAAGGCGAAACTGTTTCACTTTATTATAAGTGAGTCTCTTATGAGTTTATGTGAGTGTACATGATCTCGGTCAGACTCTGTTTGGTGGCAACATCAAATGACTGCAGTTATGGAGCGCAGAACGTGCCACAAGAAGGGGCGGGGCCAGAGGGGCGTGGCTTACAGAACTTTGCAGTTCACACACTGGACGAGAAGCGCCACGTCTTTAAAATAAGAAAACATTTCACAATCCTCTGTTATAATTGTGCCAAATCTTTATTAATGTACATAAAGACTTCATCCTAGTCTGTAATGTTAGTTAGATGTCGGATATATTTTCAGCTTAATTTATGACTCTGGACATTTATTAATAATATTATTATTATTATTAAATATTTTTTTAAAATTCATGATTGACAATGTTCCATTTTAATATTAATCAAATGAATTTAATTGCTTTTGTCAAATCATTTGACATGATAAGACTTTTGTTTTTGAATGAATCTCAAATATGTTTTATCAGTCCCTGCTCTCCACCTACTGGCATAATGTAACATACAATCTTTATTTAAAGTGTCAAATTAGTTTAAATGGTCGTCAATTAATCGCTGCCACAACATCAGTCTATATCCGCACCCTAATCTTTTATCCTAATACTGTAATTATCACTTAATGTTTGCAACAGAAATATAGCATGCTGTTTGTAGCAAATGTATAGCTTACATGAGCGCTGCTTTCTTTGGGTCAACGGCAGTGTGACAGCAGGTTTACATATTTCAAAGGTTTAAAAGACAGCGGAGTCATTGTTTAGGAATGAGGTCTAATCGTGCAAATATGACCCTATAGCCCATGTATTTTTGTGTCATGTGTACCAGACCTCATGTACCCATGTGAATTATGAATTCTTTCTTTTTAAGGTATCTTTTATGAGTAATCAAAAGCAGCAGAAGCCAACGCTAACAGGCCAGCGTTTCAAGACACGCAAGAGAGGTTTGTCTTTATTTTTAAGGGAGGCCGGGGCAAGTTGTCACACCTGTACTTTAGTGAATTAGGTGTGTGAGTTTACTTGTCTTGTATTAATGTTGACTACGAAATATTTTTTTCCCTAATAGTAGAAGACTAACTTGTCTGTTTTTCACAGCACTAAGGAATTGCAAACCCTTTGACAATGCCTCGTGCCATCTTGCCCTGACCAATCACTTATGAAATGCCCTTATCCTGAAAACACAATTATTCCTTAATTATGTACTTGACAATTTTGCTCTTCTGTTCTGGTAGTTACAAAAATACCAGTTTAGTTTGCTGGATAATTAAAGCTGCTATAGGTCTTCAAAACCACTAATGAAAAGGATTGTGTGTCATTTACGCTGCACGATTCTGGATAAATTGAGAATCACTTTTTTTAAAATGGAGATCATTATTCTCCCATGTTTCTGAACCGACAACTAAACAAAATAACGTTGTTTACTAGAGGTTTTAATTGTTAATTGCTGCAGTCTATTTAAAATGTTTAGTTAAAGTCACTTGTCTCCACCTACTGGCATAACTATGTAATTGATGCCATTTTTATTTGAAGTGCCAAGATGCTTTCAAAAGGTGATTTGATCACTACCGTAGACATCAGGGTTTATTTGTGAACTCTTATTTATTCCAGTACTTGCGTAATTTTAAATATTTGTGACCTGTAAATAACGATACTGTGTGGTTAAAGCCTTCCATATCTAGACTAACGGCTTTCTTTAGGTGAACGGCAGTGCAAACGCAGATTTGAATGTTCCGGTGTGATTTGTCAAAGGTTTGATAGACTAGCAAATCTGTGTTTAAACTCTTAATCGTGCAGCTCTAGAGTTGTTGGACTTTAACCGTATAGTTGCTGAGATCTAGGCCTGGTGACAGCTAGTCTAGGCATGTCACTGGACCCTACACCTCACGTTCTTGTGCTTTCGATTCTGGTAAATTGAGACTCTAAATGGAATCAGGATTATCCCACAATTCTGAATAGACAACTAAACAAAATAACATGGTATTTACTGGAGGTTCTGATAAAGTTAACTGCTGCTGTCTATTTAAAATGTTTAGTATGAAATTTAATAAAATCCGGTTGAATGAATCCATGACTCCTAAATGTAACAATTGATACTATCATTATTTGCCAAGTTACTTTCAAAAGGTGCTTTTGCTCTTTTGATCACTACTAAAGACATCACTGTTTATATCCAAACTATAAAGTTTTTTTCTTTTCTTAAACCGTGCAGCCCTAGCATCATTGGACTTTACTCTGAGATCTAGGCTTTGTCTAGGCACGTAATTTTCACCACACCTCACTCTTGCTTTCTCTTCTGTTTGAACAGATGAAAAGGAGAGATTTGACCCTACACAGTTTCAAGAGCTCATTGTACAAGGACTAAATCAAACTGGCACTGATTTGGAGGCTGTTGCCAAATTCCTAGATTCTTCTGGAGCCAAGCTTGATTATCGGCGCTATGCAGAAACCCTGTTTGATATCCTGGTGGCTGGTGGAATGCTGGGTAAGAGGGTGTTCTTTTGAATGCTTGTTTCAGCAGTGAATTGTAGTTTGACTAGAGCGTTTCCATTTTGTGATCCTCAGCTCCGGGAGGTGCCATATCCGACGACATGACTCGGACTAACTTCTGTCTGTTCACGGCACAAGAAGATGTTAAGACCATGAGAGCGTACGCTCAGGTATATAAAGTCTCTGTTAGGAATGGGGCAAGATGTAATATGGTGTCTCAATCTAAGACCTTGTCAAACTGACTTCCTATTTTAGGTTTTTAACAAGTTAATCCGGCGTTACAAGTACCTGGAGAAGGGTTTCGAAGAGGAGATCAAAAAGGTAACTTGGGTCTAAAATGTCAGCCTATAATATTTGGACTTGTAAAGACCAAAGACTGAAGTTTTTTTTTTTTGTGCCATACTTCTCCCCCCAGTTGCTCCTGTTCTTAAAAGGGTTCACGGAGTCTGAGCGCAACAAGCTTGCCATGCTTACTGGCATTTTACTGGCTAACGGGAGCATATCAGCTTCAATCCTTGGCAGCCTCTTCAATGACAACTTGGTCAAAGAAGGTGTGTCCGACACATGGTCAGGTTTTCTCTGATTTGCTCTTTTCGTATACTAAATGTGGTGTCTTAAACAGGTGTGTCTCCAGCCTTTGCGGTAAATCTGTTCAAATCGTGGATCACTGAGAAGGACATTAACTCTGTGGCTTGCAGTCTGCGTAAGGTCAGCATGGACAACCGGCTGATGGTAAGTCTTAATTCATCGTACACAACATGAACCCGTTCTGGTATGGTAAGCAGCGCCTCACAACCCGTCAATGTTTGTCTCTTCTCTCGCAGGAGCTGTTTCCGGTGAACAAGCGCAGCTATGAGCACTTCTCGAAGTACTTCACTGACGCTGGGCTGCAGGAGCTCTCTGATTTTGCACGTAACCAGCAGTCGTTAGGAGCTCGCAAGGAGCTTCAGAAAGAGCTCCAGGAGCAGATGTCTCTCGGGGTTTCTTTTACAGAGGTCCGTGAAGACCCTTCTACTCAAGTCGTTTTGGTTCTCAATCTTTATTTCAAGACTCCAGCATCTGATAAACACATATGATGTCTGAATTGTCTTCAGATTATTGCCAGTTGTAAGGAGGAAATGAAGCGGAGCAGCATCTCTGAGCAGAAGATGATCGGGATCATGTGGACCAGCGTCATGAGCTTGATGGAGTGGAATAAGAAAGAGGAGCTGGTCGCTGAGCAATCCATCAAACACTTGAAGGTTAGAAATAGTGTTTAAGACTCAAGAAACATCTACATTATTCCGGATGCACTTTGAGTGTCTCATGGGTTTCCAAACGCTTCTCGTCCACACTGAATATTGAATAAAACGCAATAAAAGCTGACTGAGATGATGCCTAGACATAATGATGTTCTCTACGCAATTATGTAGGGCTCTGTGAATTCTCTTAAATTTGACTCAATTTGATTGGGGCTAATTGAAATAATAACCTATACAATTTTATTAATTTAACAAATTACTTTTTAGGGCACTATGAAATTCTTTTTTTAGACCAAATTCTGTTTTCTGGTTTCCAATTTAATGTTTTCATTCGATTTTATTAATCGACAAGCATGTCTAACTGAATTCACAAACAATTTATGCATTTTCTGGCAATAAAAATAAGGCATAAAACATTCATTTGATTTGATCTCTTATGACTGAAGTTAAAATTCGATATTGTATGAAATTTAAACCGACTTAGTCAGAGTGCTGCACAACAGGGTTTTACTGTTAAGGTTTTTTGATGTAGTGTTGGTATTGCATTGAAACGTAAATATAAAATTATTGTACAGTAGAATTTAGCTGTCACAATTTCTTCGTTAAACCAGACTCCTATTTTGACAGGTTGCCGTGAAGACCTTTTAAGTTTGTGCGTTTATGATAGTTTTTCTTAAATTGAAACGGTAAAATGATCATCAAGCGACTCGGAGCAGTTCTGGAGATGAAGTTCATGCATGTCTCGCTATATGAGGGCATGAAGAGCGTCACGCATGCTTCTGTGTGTGTGACCTAAAACTGCATATCCGAAATCAGAGCCCTACTTGTGGCACAATCACTTAATTGGCAAAATATCCCATCACTTACTGGTGCAGGCATTCCATTAATGGTCTAAAAGCCATTACCCTCATGTTTTGCAATATGAAGATTGTACAAAGTAACATGACAAATGGTTTTATTTTGAAACATTTCTTTGTAGTTTGAGAACCTATTGGTTTCATGACTCTATATGCTTTGTTAATATTATTGACAGAGAAGGTCATGACTATTGTCTTTCTCAGCAACACAGCCCTCTTCTGAAGGCCTTCACCACACAGGGCCTTTCTGAGCTCACGCTCCTGCTGAGGGTTCAAGAGTACTGTTACGACAACATCCACTTCATGAACGCCTTCCAGAAGATCGTTCTGCTGCTCTATAAAGGTAGTGTTTCTCAAATCCTGACTTCAGTGCTTCTGTGGAGCTTTAATGGCGTAGTTGCTAAACCTCGTTTGATGCTTCTCCTTTAGTGAATGTTGTGAGCGAAGAGGCTATTCTGAAGTGGTATACTGAAGCTCACCTAGCCAAAGGAAAGGGTTATTTCCTGGAGCAGATGAAGAAGTTTGTTGAGTGGCTGAAAAATGCAGAAGAAGGTGAGTATCAGTCCCAGTTAAACACAATGGGCTCTACAGGAGGAACTTGTTTAGGACAAATCTCCCTCTGTGTCTCTTGTTGCTCGCATATTTAATGTAACTCTCCTGTGTTTCAGAATCTGAGTCTGAGGAGGAAACGGACTGAGACCGACACCAGATCGCTACTGGAATAATCGGCAGCCAGACTTGTCTCCTTGTTTTGAAGCGGAAGGGTCCAGGTTATTTAAGGGCTTTACTGAACCGTTTTTTAAAGTCTTGATTTGTTCTGTAGAACTTGGTTTTATATAGGACCTTTTTAAGATGTTAGTTTAGATTTGTTCTGGATATTTATGTACTAGCAGTGTGACCTTTTTATCTTTCATTTTGACTTGATTCTAGAAAAATAAAGAATATAGTCCAAGTTCTGCTTCAGTAGTTCTTTAACCCTAAAAAGAGCAAGACCATAAAGGGACATCATACAATTTATTGCTTTTTTTTTTTTTTTTTTTTTTTTTTTTTTTTTTTTAACTTGGAAAATTTGAAGTTTAAATGGGGTGACTAATAAAGTAAACCCAAGTTTCTTCAGTCCAGAGATTTCAGGGCAAAAAAAGACTTTGACGTATGAGCTATCAGAGGGACTGAAGGCCAGAAGTAGATTGTAAAACCTGTTGTACACAAAGTTTTGGTCATATTGATCATTTTATAGGTCCTAAATATTTGTCTTAAATGATACAGTAGGCTAATATGTTCATAAACCTCTGTAAAATTATGTTGACTAAGTATAATGCCTAAGTGTTAAATTTGATCGTTATAACATATGGTGACTGGGAGGGGACATGTTTGGTTCACTTAGTTTTGTGTCCAAAAGGTTTTTTTTTTTTTTTTTTTAAATGTAACGACATGAATGACGTGGCTATGCAATGTAAAGTTGTGGCCTCAAGATCATGTGTTGAGAGAACATCTATTTCTCATGAGTTAAATGTGTAATTGACCTGCATGACCATTATCAGAAATGGATGGGCCTCAAATATTTACATCTTAAAGTGCAGAATAAGGAAATGGTTATATTATAGCCTATTATATTGCATGTGAAGTTGCCTAGACAGCATTCAAATGACTGTTAGAACAAAATAATGTAGGCCTACAAATCATCCATCCCACAGCCTTTTAAATCCATTCACTGATTGTCTTTATTCATGTTTATTATGCCTATTAAACCTAACTAAAACTAAATTCCCATAAAGTGAATTTCCTAAAATTCCTGTGCGCCTATAGAAACAATCAAAGCTTTATTGGCATGAAGGTCGGGCATTTACAGTATTTACAAAACATGGGCTATATGGCATGTTAATTTAAGATGGCCTACATATCAATGAATGGATTTTAAAGAATTTGTGGTAAGATGTGTGTAGCTATTCTTTTAACAGCCTATTGATAAATTATTGGAACTTCATTGGAATGCTGTCACGGGCACAAGGGGCTGGAAACAGGCGCTCGTTTATTGTCAAACTACTGGAGTAATCTACAGAAATACAAAGTCAAAATTAGCATGATTGAGCATTTACAGTAATATTTACTAAATATTTTAGTAACATACAGAAAGGTAAAGAGATATGGCAAATGAAGGAAAATAAAGCAAATACATTGAATAAGAACTGAATAAGAAATTTAGCAATAACATAAAAATATTAAATGAAAAAATAAACGATCAGTGAATGGATTTAAAAGACCGTTGGATGGGATAGATCAATGTACACAGCATATTTGTTTTTAATATTTATTGATAAACTTCATTTGAATGCTGTCGCACCATTGCGCACAATATGTTAATATAATCATTTCTTAATTCCACACTTTTTCTTAATTGAAAATAAATATTATAGGCCTAATTCCAGGGGCCTGTACCATGATGGTAGTTGAACAAACTCAGGGTTACAGGATTAGTTTCGAGTTGACAAAACCAAACCAATCTATTCAGGCTTTGTTGGTCCCATGATGCTGATCATCAGCTTTCTCTGTCAACTCAGGCTTTGATCTGGAGTTTAGCTGTGACATCAGTAGTGAACAGCCAATCACACGCTGTGAAACTGAGATTCCCTTCTCACGAGAGAAGCAGCGAGAGTCATTTCTCTCTTCTGCAGAATATTACATGATTGAAAAATATTAAGAATTTAAACAGATATACACAGCAAGAACAAAAGAGCTGTCTATTAAAGAGGACAACTTCAAGAAAATCTTTTTATTTTTTCTAATTATTATTATTATTATAAATAAGCATTGTTAAAAGCCAGACGCTTTAGTCTTTAAAAACCATTTGCTATGTAGTGACCTTTAATTTGGAGCAAGAGAAACTGGGGGAGTGACTTTATTGCGTGTCACTTTGCTCACAGCTGATTGGTCCAACTTCAGTTTGAGATCTCATATCCAGAACATAACCTGCTCTGGAGCAGGTTAGCTGTGGACCGTAAGTTACTATGGAGATGAACACTGCAAAAAGCCAAACCACTGTAATGGTACATAAAACCCAGGATTGGCACAAACTGAGCTTAAACATATCTGGCTAGCCAGCTAAACCGGCATCATGGTACAGGCCCCAGGTTGCTATGGTCTTGCTATGCGTTTGTTTACGCATTTAACTCGTGGCCATGAGAAAAATATGTTGCCACGACTTCACATCGCATGGCCGCGACATAATGATGTCCTTATCACGTTCCCACAAATTAATATCTCGTGACCACAACAAATCTAAGTGAACCGAACATGTCCCCTCCGGGTCACCATAGTAACGTGCATTGCCAAACAAGGATTCTTTTTTTCAATTACTTTATACCCCCAAAGGGGCGACGTATCCTGGGGGAGACAAACATTTACAGACGCATTATGAAAAATGTAAAAATTTAATTCATAACAGTTTAACATAATCATTAAGCTAACAACAACTTTTTAAACATGTAAGACATGTAACATGTATGCCCCCTTATATTGTAAATATGTAAAATATATCAACTTTTATCTGAAGGCCAGTAGATTTCTAGCTACAGGTGGTCATGTTGTTTTTAAATGCTAAATAAAGACTGTATGAAGGAAGTCACCAGATCTGAATATTCACAACAAACACCCATTCAACATGAAACCAAGAAATGAGTCTACACTTTCCCTGCCTCTCAAATGTTTGTATCCCCCAGGATACGTCGCCACTTATATGGTTAATGTTTCCAACTTGTTTAGGAAGACAAAATGGCACAATTTCTTGGGTCACTGGTCATGTGACTGGACCGGTCTTTGGGGTTGTTTGTCTGTAATGGTAAATTAAAAGTTTAATTCTGTGACTTGTAGTCCAGTTTGAACATCTCAGGGTACATTTACACAACAACAATGTACTAAAAAGGGAAATTTTTTTCTTCTCTTTGCATTTTTTGCATACAGACAACATCGTCAAAACAATCCCTGTTCGCACGGATCCGTGCCAAGACTAACTTTTCATCTAATCAGAGTGAGTTAATATAGACAGGTGTCCCACCCCTCCAACGCAAATAAAGTATGACATATCGGCCGTGAGGTTACTATTTTTCTTTATTTATGAACATGCAAATGTCATTACAATATAACATAAAAACAACCAACAATGGGAAAAAATTGTGACGTCAAAGTTTCAGTCAAGCAAGATTAAGCAAAGTTAGCAAGAGTCTCATGGAGTCACAGCGTGAAAACATCACGGAAGGCAGCGTGCTGAGAGAAATTATTTGAAATAATGTATAAATGAATTCATTATTTGAATGTATCTCTAATGGGGAATCCTTCGATGGCATTTTCTTTCCATTTCCCTCCGTGTAATGCATAATAAAGTAGTGTTTATAAGCGCAGCGCTGCCGTGTTTACAGAGGTTACCGGGGAAACGGCTCTATTTCTGCTGGTCCATAAGCACCATCTACTGACAGAGCGTGGATTCACATTTTCATTCAGTCTGCCTGCCTGAATTTTATTGTTAATTTTAAAAGACGGATGGAAAATAAGCTAATGTGCACTGTAAAAATCTTAACACTTCGGATAATAAGGTAGCCTTGTTTATGGCGCAGATAAAATTACAGTAATTTATCATTTTGACTCTTCAAATGATTTAAAGGCACAATATGTAGTTTTCGCCACTAGAGGTCGCCTATTCAAAACAAAGGCGTAGCTTGAAGTCGGCGAGATTGAGCGCAGATTCATGGGAGATGTCAACTTCACCTCACAGCCGGTAGACAACAATCGGGATGGGACACGGGCAGAAATCATGTTCATGAATGAGATTATTAACGTTACTGTAGTATGAAGCAGGGCGGGGCTGAAAGCCTCTGGAGCGGAACAAGGCGCTGGAGCGATTAGATACATTTGAGTGTTAAAAGTGTGTTGAAAGTTATGTTATAATGCTACTCTGTGCAGCTGCTATGAGACACTTGTTCACACTGCATTGAGCGAGATCATATTAGGCATGGTAAATCAAGAACACCAGATTTAAACAATAAGACTAACTGTGTTGAGCTGGAGAACAATGATTAGTTGCTCACCTGTCTAATAAAACACATCATATATTAAAGTGTCTTTGGTGTTTCCATGGTTTCTACAAAATAAAATAAAAAATCGAGGGTAACGCGGGTATGATGTCATTGATAGGCGACGGTCCGTGTCCTGGTTAAAATTGCTTATTTCTCTGGATTTAAACATTCTTGGAAACATTTGGGATAATGTAAGTACACAAGTCAACAAAACATATAACACTGTTCTAGTTGTTTTTGGATATTTTAATCTAAAAATCTTACATATTGTGCCTTTAAAGCCTGAAATGTGAGGTTTATCTTTTTACAAAACTTTTTTTTTTGCCAAAACTTTATTTGAACTTGTAGTGCATGTTAGTAGATAACATGTTATGTTGTTAAAATCTGGCCATCATTTTTAACGTTATTTTAATGTTTATGCAAACAAAAAGTGCATAATGCTGCTAATTTTATTTTTTATTTTTCGACATAAAACTAGGTGAATTGATTTCACTGTGTAGTATCAGTACTTTTTGAACATTTCCAGCACATTTTAACGATGCCGTGATAACCTTGATCATTTTGGTCACTATTATCATGAAATTAAATGTTCATACCATTTCATCTCTAGTTATGATGTACTATAAAATCAACTATAGTTATGCGTTTTTACAGTATAATATACAAAGTACTATTTTCCATAAAGAACTCTTTGCGGTGTATAGTTAATATGAGAATTAAGATACATTATTTAAGAGATTTAAGTACTGTATAGCATGAGTAGCTCTCTGCCACTTTTTTATTTTTAAAAAGTAGCTCTCAAATGAAAAAGGGACCCCTGGTGTAAAGAAACACACGCGCCTATAGACTGAACGCGTAATGCGCATGACATAACCGCTTGCACAAATTCACATTTTTGTCGTTTACACAGGAAGACACCTGCCTCTTAAAGCTGAAAAGTGTTTTATTGTTTAATTACATATGAAGCACCACATCTTAAAAAGACATTTGGTCCTGAGGTGTTTAAGTCATCTCTGTGTTTCTGCTGCTCGGCTCTTCACGTCTAACTTGAGCTGGTCCAGTGAGCTCTTCATCTTCACTAGTTTCCTGCTTCATTCATGTCTCCGTATTTTTCTAAAATACAATGTTTTGAGAAATTATTCCCTGACCAATAAAATGATAAAGCAATTTAATGAAAAGGGTCCAATTTAATTCTGTTCTAAATTTGCTAAAAAATTACAAAGCTATAAACTTTTAATTTCTATAAAACAAAACTAAGCCTATAACTTGTGGGAAAAAAACATATTCCAGTACAGTGAAGACTTCAAATTTTATTTGGTTTTACTCCATTTTTGCTTACAGGGGTGATGAATTGAGAAATCTACTTTCTCTTGAGCTTTTGATATATAAAAGGTCATGATAATATATGAATATCCTGTAAGTTTCAGAGCTGAAAACCTCCTTGTTAGTCAAAGAAAATCTTTTATAGACACCAGGCCCAGCAAACGACAGGTTGGGGATCTATGACGTCAAAGGAAGGCAAGCACCACCTCAGCAGAAGAATATCAACGCCTACTTCATCACTGCCTGTTTAGCCCCGCCCACCGATTTGCGCATGTAACATAGGCCTAGTGTTAAACCATCGAGCTACAAAGCAATAAACATGCCGTTGAGGATTACAAAATATTGTGCAGTGACTGGGTTCAACAGTAATGCAACATGTGAGTAACTGTGTTCATTCTAATGCCTGATCTGAAATGTGGTGATTCATGTAGTCAGATGTTCTTTGACTGTGTCAGTAAATCAGACCAGTGACTAAACATCAACTTGCGTTGTTTCTCTTAGTAGGATTAAAATAATCTGTTATTTAACAGTGATTCAATTCTATAAAGAAAGCAATCAAAGAAAGCTCCCTTTGCAATCTTTTGAGCAGCACGCGCTGCAGCTGTCAATCAAACAGAGAGTTTATCAGTGACTCCCGTTTTATTCAACGAATCTCTTAACTATATCACATTTACACTGTTAGTGAAGATGAAAGCATTCGTTAGTGTACAGAAACTGAGTTGCAATGACGAGATCGCTGCTTTCATGCTCAGCATTTGTGTGATCGGCTACAATGATCATCACTGCAACCTTTCATGCCACAATATTAATATAATGCCATAGATCTGAATATAATGCCATAGGATCTTAATATAATGCCATAGATCTGAATATAATGCCATAGGATCTTAATATAATGCCATAGATCTTAATATAATGCCATAGATCTAAATGTAATGCAACACTTTTCACGATTAGTTAACCATGAGAACTGTAATAGTAAAAACGCGCTAAAAGAAGGAGTAATACTATTTCAAATGCAAAGACGTTAGCCAATCACAGCAGTGGGTGTTTACACTGAAGTCTCCCAGCGGACACGCCCCTTAAAACAGAGCGTTCAGAGCAGAGGGCTAAAATCAGGGTAGGTGCTTTTTATTTATAAATTATGACAATTTTGATTGTAAAAAACAATCTAACATTATGTGTACCCCAGGAAACATCATAAAACAATAAAAAAACGCAGTTCATGACCCCTTTAAAAAAGTGCTATTGTGATCATGTATTGATGTCTAAAGGAATACAGTCAGACTGACGTCCAGCCAAACTCTCTTACCTGATTCACTTCCGTGCATCCTAATAATTAATATTTGTTCATATTTTCAGCACCAGTCATTTCTTGCTCATTGATTTTCTCTCCACCCTCGCTGTCTGTTCTCTGCCTAGATTCCTTTCTTGAAAAAAGTAATAACTTAATGACTCGATTCAGTTATAATAAATGCATGCTTTGAATCATTCGTTTTTGCTGGTGCTCCTAACTGTTTGAAAAAAGTTAATCGCGAGCCCTGTAAGCATTCGTAAATAGTTAATTCATCATTTATAAAGCATTAATAGACATTAATAAGCAGTTTACAAATACAGCTATAAATGCTTTATTCTTGATTTATAAGAATATCTATATAATGTGTTTAATAATTATATTTTCATACTTTATAAATGATCAATTTATCATTTCTAAATTAAGTATTACATTATTTACAAACCAGTTATTTGGTTGGTTAAGATCATTTAGAAAGTGTAAGTAAATGATTAACAAACTATTTAAATATACATTTATACATCTTATTATTTAGACATATAGTAATAGTTACTGAGTGTGTTATTAAATACTTTATTAACATGTATTCTTACTGTAATTCATGATTAATTCAGGTAGTTATGAAACATTTAGTAGTTGTCAGTTAACTATTGTTGTGAGCTCATCTAAAGTGAAGACTATTAATGCCTCGTAAAGCTTTTACAAAAGAGATTGAAAGGCTTGGTTATCTTTTGAACAAAAAAAGGAAACAAACACCAATACCAATAATCCATTCCTAACAACTAATCTTGAATCTCAAGTCTGCCTATTGTTTACATAAAGGCTATATCATCTATTCATTGAAGTCACTAAAGATTTCTGATCATTTCAGTTTGAGCCTAACAGTTTAACAGCACATTTCAGATTGTTTTATGAATCAGTCACGATATACACCGATCAGGCATAACATTATGACCACTGACAGGTGAAGTGAATAACACTGATTATCTCTTCATCACGGCTCCTGTTAGTGGGTGGGATATATTAGGCAGCAAGTGAACATTTTGTCCTCAAAGTTGATGTGTTAGAAGCAGGAAAAATGGACAAGCGTAAGGATTTGAGCGAGTTTGACAAGGGCCAAATTGTGATGGCTAGACGACTGGGTCAGAGCATCTCCAAAACTGCAGCTCTTGTGGGGTGTTCCCGGTCTGCAGTGGTCAGGATCTATCAAAAGTGCTCCAAGGAAGGAACAATGGAGAACCGGAGACAGGGTCATGGGCGGCCAAGGCTCATTGATGCACGTGGGGAGCGAAGGCTGGCCCGTGTGGTCCGATCAAACAGACGAGCTACTGGAGCTCAAATTGCTCAAGAAGTTAATGCTGGTTCTGATAGAAAGGTGTCAGAATACACAGTGCATCACAGTTTGTTGCGTATGTGGCTGCATAGGTTTGAGGAGCACAACAACGAGTTTGAGTCCGATCCATGGAGGCCCCACCTCGCAACTTAGAGGACTTAAAGGATTTGCTGCTAACATCTTGATGCCAGATACCACAGCACACCTTCAGGGGTCTAGTGGAGTCCATGCCTCGACGAGTCAGGGCTGTTTTGGCAGCAAAAGGGGACCAACACAATATTAGGTCATAATGTTATGCCTGATCGGTGTATATTTCACTATACTGGAGCAAACCTGCAATCTGTGTCTGTACAACAGGCTATTTATATATAAGTCTTAAATGCACAGCAGCCAAAAAGGGACCATTTAATTCTAAAGGGGTCAGAGAAAAGCTAAGAGAAAAAGCAAAAGTGGACCGCAGGATGAAAACTAGACTAATGTATAGGAATACACTGACACTGTAGGACAATCTTTTTCCGGTTCCTGTTATAGCTGGTGATGATTTACACTTACAGCCCTTGTGGATATTTCATTTCAAATTCCAGACTGATCAACCATGTTTTGAATCCAGCACTACACATTGTTACTTACAACTTTGTACCTACCAGATTTATAATCATCATCAATCCCGTCTGCTTCCCTGCTGTCCACATACCCAACTCCACCGCCTTCCTCTGCATCATCACCGTTCCAAAGGGCCTGATCTTCATCTTTAAAAATTAATAAAAGAACAAAATGAAATGAGACCCACTATGCATTATTTGCCCATTACTCATGTAAATGCACATTTTATTCACATTTTTAAAATGGTGTGCATTCTGTCAACCAGCGATGCAATGGCTTCAACACTAAATAATAAATCATTTTAGACTTACTTGGCTCTTGTGTCCATGGTGATTCACTCGTGTTTGTCAAATTATTTAGTGGTATGACATAAACCCCTAAACAACTCAAAAAGATAATACATAGTATTTGTTGTATAAATGGGAAACTGACAGGCATATCACATTCATATCTTTATGGTTATGAGCATCTAGATATCTCACCTGTGTTTCTTTGTTGAATACAACAAATGGCAATGACAGCCACGATTCCCACAATAACAGCAGCGATGACAGATAATGCAACTAGTAGAATGATATTCTGATATGATTGTGGTTCATCTAATTATATAAAAGGAACATAACAATAATCATAAGAGTCATCAGGACCTCTGTACTTCAGCATTATTGTAATGAGCATGAAGTGGACCTGTGTCGCAGTCTTTCAGAGAGAAGTTGCTGCTCTTTTGGCTCACTTCATTCTTCACAGTACAAGTGTAGACTGAATCAGGCTTCTCCTCCCTGCTGATGTGAAGCTCTTGCCCAGACTGACGCGATGAACTTGATCCAGTCCATTCATAAGATACATGAAACTGAGATGACACTGAGCAGAACAGTGTTCTTGATTCTGAAACATTGTTCAGTTTACAGGTCACGTTCGGCTCCTGCACAGCATCTGAGGGAAACAGCGTATGGATTGATGGATGGATTTATAGATGCTACATGAATGGGAAATACTTTTAGAACAAAACTCATATCATGGCTATAGAAGCTTGTTTCTGTCAGAATTGTGTGTTGCTTTATATCTCACAATTCTGTCTTTATATCACGCAATTCTGAGAAAAAAAGTCGTAATTACCTTTTTTATTTTTTATTCCATGGCGGAAACAAGCTTCCATACATGGATGTTTGAAACATATACTTACAGATAGACTTGCCTAGTTTAATATATGAGGATATTTTATATGATGATAGCTTAAAATTCACAAAAATCATTACATTTATATTAAAATTAAAAATGCATTATTATTTTGTAGCTTAATTTAACTTAAATTACAGTGATTTTCCACCTGTGTCACATCCATTAACAGTTTCCAGGACTTTTTTAATAAAGTAAAAATAAATGACATGATAGTAGTGGTTTGTTCATACCATCACTTCAGAGTTAATCATCCATTACATTTATCAACAGAATATGTTGAAAAACCAGCATAGTTTGTACAGTATGTTGTGTTTTGTGTGCTGAGACCTCAGATGTCTTAAAGGATTAGTTCACCTCAAAATGAAAATTTCCTGATTATTTACTCACCCCAGTGCCATCCAAGATGTCCATGTCTTAATTTCTTTTCCACTGAAGAAAGAAAGTTTTATGAGCAAAACATTTCATTTTTCTCCACACAATGGACTTCAATTGCAACCAATATGTTGAACGTCCACATCAATGCAGTTTCAAAGCGCTTCAAATGGTACTGCGCGATCCCAGCTCAGGAATAGGGTCTAATCTAGTGAAACAATCAGCCATTTAAAAAAAAAAAAATTAAATGTATATACTTTTTAACCACAATTGATCGTCTTGTGCTGGTCTGCAACGAGCCAGGCATTCCGTTACGGACACTGAAAAGGTCACGCCGAACGTGGGCGGAAGTACCGCCCCATTGTTTAAAAGTGTGGAGAAGGAGGATCGTTCAAATTTTATTGTACACTCACCTAAAGGATTATTAGGAACACCTGTTCAATTTCTCATTAATGCAATTATCTAATCAACCAATCACATGGCAGTTGCTTCAATGCATTTAGGGGTGTGGTCCTGGTCAAGACAATCTCCTGAACTCCAAACTGAATGTCAGAATGGGAAAGAAAGGTGATTTAAGCAATTTTGAGCGTGGCATGGTTGTTGGTGCCAGACGGGCCGGTCTGAGTATTTCACAATCTGCTCAGTTACTGGGATTTTCGCGCACAACCATTTCTAGAGTTTACAAAGAATGGTGTGAAAAACATCCAGTATGCGGCAGTCCTGTGGGCGAAAATGCCTTGTTGATGCTAGAGGTCAGAGGAGAATGGGCCGACTGATTCAAGCTGATAGAAGAGCAACTTTGACTGAAATAACCACTCGTTACAACCGAGGTATGCAGCAAAGCATTTGTGAAGCCACAACACGCACAACCTTGAGGCGGATGGGCTACAACAGCAGAAGACCCCACCGGGTACCACTCATCTCCACTACAAATAGGAAAAAGAGGCTACAATTTGCACGAGCTCACCAAAATTGGACAGTTGAAGACTGGAAAAATGTTGCCTGGTCTGATGAGTCTCGATTTC
Organism: Rhinogobio ventralis; assembly: GCA_039654625.1. Classification (NCBI taxonomy): domain Eukaryota; kingdom Metazoa; phylum Chordata; class Actinopteri; order Cypriniformes; family Gobionidae; genus Rhinogobio; species Rhinogobio ventralis. The sequence continues at coordinate 42,812,037 of CM077197.1, read as the reverse complement.
TGTTGAGACATTCAGATGGTAGAGTCAGAATTTGGCGTAAACAGAATGAGAACATGGATCCATCATGCCTTGTTACCACTGTGCAGGCTGGTGGTGGTGGTGTAATGGTGTGGGGGATGTTTTCTTGGCACACTTTAGGCCCCTTAGTGCCAATTGGGCATCGTTTAAATGCCACGGCCTACCTGACCATGTCCATCCTTGACCATGTCCATCCCTTTATGACCACCATGTACCCATCCTCTGATGGCTACTTCCAGCAGGATGCACCATGTCACAAAGCTCGAATCATTTCAAATTGGTTTCTTGAACATGACAATGAGTTCACTGTACTAAAATGGCCCCCACAGTCACCAGCTCTCAACCCAATAGAGCATCTTTGGGATGTCGTGCCCTGGATGTGCATCCCACAAATCTCCATCAACTGCAAGATGCTATCCTATCAATATGGGCCAACATTTCTAAAGAATGCTTTCAGCACCTTGTTGAATCAATGCCACGTAGAATTAAGGCAGTTCTGAAGGTGAAAGGGGGTCAAACACAGTATTAGTATGGTGTTCCTTATAATCCTTTAGGTGAGTGTATGTTGCATAACATATTTATTATTTAATTTATCATTGCTTTACCTGTTTTGTTAAAAAAGCGTTTGTATTGGTCTTCGAACGTTTGCTTTGTAAACAATGGGGTGGTAGTTCCGCCCACGTTCGGCGTGACCTTTTCAATGTGATTACATCATGTCTGGCTCGTTGCAGACCAGTACAAGACGATCAATTGTGGTTAAAAAGTATATACATTTTTTTTTTTTTAGAAAATGGCTGATTGTTTCACTAGATTAAACCCTATTCCTGAGCTGGGATCGCGCAGTACCATTTGAAGTGCTTTGAAACTGCATTGATGTGGACGTTCAACATATTGGGTGCAATTGAAGTCCATTGTGTGGAGAAAAATCCTGAAATGTTTTCCTCAAAAAACTTCTTTTCCACTGAAGAAAGAAAGACATCTTGGACATCTTGGATGGCATTGGGGTGAGTAAATTATCAGGAAATTTTCATTTTCAGGTGAACTAATCCTTTAAGCTTAATCAACCAGATTTTCTTGGTCATCCAGCTGTTTTGCTGCTGAGCAGCATGGGTATGATGACGCCATCCAAGCCAACATTAAATCAATACTAACCAACAATACTGGTGTCTTATTTCATTCTCACTTACCAATAACTTGAACTTCATTTTCGAAATTTTGCAGGTTTCCATTGATCTGTATTACAGACCTATAAATACCGCTGTCACGGCTGGTCATGTGATGAACCGTGAGCTGCCCACTAGAGATTTCAATCCATGATCTTCCTTTGAACAGACCATAGTCTTGAAATTCAGTCAGATCATGTTCAGCCACCTTGTTTCCATTGTATGTCCACAAAATGTCCTCAGGCTTTCCTTGAATATTTGGATTTAAAATCAGACTCGTCCCATTTTCAACATAGATGACAGACGTTACAGCATCTGATTAATATTTAGAAAAGGGGTTAATAAATCAACAAAGGTAAAGATCATGGTGCAAGGTTGAGTTTTACAATGAATTCCCAATGTAAGTTGCTAAGAGGTCCTAAATAAATTCTTGGCTGCTACTTGAACATTGTCTTTAACATTAGGCTACTTCTGTCTCAACAAAGAAAAGCTGTATTCTTTATGGATATGGTCTAATTCATTGTTTGCTTTAAATGGATATGTCTGTTGTGCTTCAAGAACTTGTTACGCAACCCATTATGACTATAACAGCTTATTGAAAACATCTCTAATGAACAACTTTCAATATTATTTACGGCATATGATGCAAAAAAACATGACAAGTAATAAACAAAATCACTTACTTAATATTGATAGAATTAAACAGATGAAAAGATTCGATACTCCCCAACGCAGTCTCATTGTCTTATTTTCACTTTCATTCAGCTGTTCCAGGTAAACCGGTCTGTCAAGTGCTTGCAGGACGTGTTGTGCGATTCTAGCAGTGTGTGGCTTTAATATGCATTTGTACGAGATTTATATATTTGTAAAATATGAATGGGTAGTTTATATGTAGTGACAGTTTAACCGGTTAATGTATTATTGTAAGCTGCCATACCTGATCATCCTCAGAGGTATGCCACACCTTTAAATGGCTCTCTGTTTGTGCATTCACACTCATTCAAGCTCCACCCCCTTGGTTACAGCTGCTAATTCAGGCAACCAATACAAAACTTCCCGTAGAAATGACAGACTTACACCAGACATTCTGATGATGTATGTCAGATTTTTCCAAACATTTAGTCTGTTTAAACCCGCCTCTTTTCTTACAATCAACTGCAAACTTGTCAACCAACAGCTGATGGATAGAACCAAGTACACACCCTACATTTAATTTCTTTTTTGCTTCATTCAAATGTGCGTCACAATATCGAAGAAAAGATCTGTTGCTTCTACTGTTACGTTACATTACATGAACAAACATTCATAAACAGGAAAACAGCAAGAACATTACAGCCAAAGTCGGTTTGCAAATTTATTTAAATGTTGTGCAAATACGAAGGAAGGTTTCCATAGTGATGCTGATAAAGGTCTAGGCCCTATATCAGTCACAGTATCAAATATATTTGCATTTTGGGGTATTTCTAGAATATGAACAGGCAATTATAACATTACAAAGGCCATCCAGTTGTGGTAGCAGATCAGACAAGTTATATTTCTAAATCAAATTCTTAATGTAAACATGTATTTGCGTACATTTTGAAACAGAGTAAAAAAAACAAACAATTCACAAATCTAAAACTAATATTTTTTTGCAATCCACACATACATGCCGAATATGTGTATGACATGATTTTGTGCATTTTAATGTGTTTAGACAAAAGCCTTTTCAAAAACATAGCCTATTGTAATAGACCTTAGTCAGGGTAGCACCATATTTAACTTTTGATTTGGATTGTTTAACATACTGATTGTTCAGTTGACAAAACATATTTACAAAATATTTTCAGTTGACAAAACCCTATAAAACAGTTTTGAAAGTCGTGAGTACTGAAAATTACACGTGATCTATACCTTCATAGAGTGCATGCCATTGTAAAGACTGTAAGACTCTCTCTCTCACAGCCTTGTTAAAATTATCTATATGCTATAGAAACTTCAGTCACCTGAGACGTGCACTTAGAACTGCACTTACACATTGGCTTGTCCAGCCTGAAATATAAGCCTTTTTAACACTATTTGAACATAAGAAACAACATTTATGGGAGCCAGGGTGCCGGAGGACTAAAACAAAGCCGGTGGGAGTGAGGAATGAGGCAGAGCTGCAGGTAAGGAGAAGCCAGACGGAGCTGAAGGGGTGGAGGAATGAGGCACACCTGAAGGCCTGGAAGTCCACGGCAGAGGTAAAGCAAAGACTGACCTGGAGGTACGAGAGAGTCCAGTGAAGCCGGAAGGACGATGGTCCCAGGTGGAGCTGAGGGAGGGAGGAGCCAAGGTGGAGTAATGGGCTTGGAGGCCCAAGGCAGAGCCAGGGGATCATCACTCCAAAGTGTGCTGCAGACTGGGAGGCTCAAGGCTTTGCAGTCTCGTTAGGCAGAGTCAATGGAGGAGTCGTCGTGGAGGAGCTGAGAAGCTAAACGGGACCTGCAGAGCTGACACCGAGGAACTGGACAGCTTACTGTCATAGCATTGGGGGATCCACATGACAAAGTACCTAGTCCACATACTCAATGCATGTCCTTTGTGGATCATATCCTACCAGGCAAGCCTTTTTTTGGGCGTTTAGTCCTGCCCGGAAAACACACAAAGGCTGTCGTCATCGGATCTAACGAGATGGACCAGACCTATAAAGCTCTCTGTGTGCTCCTCAAGGGAGCGATACCCCTGTGAAAGGAGGATCTGTACCGCTACTAGATCCATTTTACAATAAATCCTTTCTTCAGTCTGGTGTTCTATCACAGCTGGGTGGAGGACGAAGATGTGAATGGATCTAAAATGCAGCATAATCCAAAAACGAGTAAAATAAAACAGGAAGGCAACGCAACAGTGTGCACAAGCACAGACAACACCAGACAAAGAGTGACAGAGCTGAAGGCATTAAATACACTGAGAACAGGTGTACATAATCAATGAACAAATGAGTAACCATGACATAACAGGAACAAAAGAAACAGGAAACAATTATCTACAAATTAAAAGTCCATGAAAATGAAACCGAAAACACACAGTTTGTGACAATAACAATACTTTGTGTATGTCACAGGTCCGTATGATTAATACTGTAACTGTGGTAGACAGGTCACCTGGCAGAAGTCACCTTCGGCACAGGGTTAAGGGGGTGGTTTTCAGCCCACAGACAGGCTTTCTTTTTCCTCTTGTGCTTCCTTGTCAACAACAATATTATGACCAATACAAGAAAACTAATCAGAGGAATAGTGATTGCCAGTGTTATTCCTAACCAGTCTATCGATTTTACAGGATCACCTTAAAAAAAAAAACAAATCAAAATGTTAGATTGTTGTTTTTCGGAAAAGATAAAGATTTGCTGTTTTGTATATACATTAGATTTATGGTTGAATGCTGTGTTTTGTTTTGTTTTTCTTTTGAGTAACATAAAATGTCCCTACTAAATGACAGATGTCACTGAAACAGACTCTGGAAACATCCCTTTACAGAAACAGAAAACCACCTAATCACCCAGTATCTCCACTTTTTACATATTTGGGTTTGCCATGGGGTCAATGTTTGGTTGGTTAGCATTGTGCAGATATTATGTGGCCAAAATGTCTGTTGTGCCTGATGAAGACCTGATGGTCGAAATGTTGCCTTTTCAATAAAACATTCTTGGAGCTGTTATTTTCAGTGCGGACATCACGCTTCCTTTTTCTATTATTGTTATTTTGTTGTCCTGCACCTGAGCCCAATTAAGGTGCGTGGGATGTGCACACCTTCTTTGGATTTTTTTTATTCAAAAAGTCTGTTTCTACAATGATGGCCATTTAAAAGTCACATTATATTCTGTTTCAGTAGTGTTTTTTTCTTCTTCTTACAATGATATAATAACAGCTGTTTTACTGGTGCAGGAGGTGCCTTTAAAAGCACAAGATGGACATATTTAATATAACTATAACCTAAAAATTACAGGTTGATATAAATGGTGTACAAGCCTGACCCTAACATTACCCCTAACCCTAAAGTCATATTGGTTGATAGGGATGTTGTTCCAAAAACATGTCTCACTTGGTGAAAAAATGGTCAACATGTGGTTGAAGGGATGTGAGCAGGGTAATTTAGTGACTAGTGCAAACTATCAGACTGGATCAAATTGCTTAGTATAAAGACATGTTAGTTTCTAGATAGTTACCTTCAGTGTGAACATGGACAGAGAGCTCTCCAGATTTATCTGAAGCAAATTTCTTCCAGTTGTTAGCCGTTGTAAGCCACTCCTCTACCTGACAGTAGTATCGCCCCACATCAGTGGGGTTGATCTGTGGCACAGTCAGTTTGTAGTGTGTGGCAAGTGGTCGTCCAAACACCAGAGATTTATCGCTAATTGCGCTGTGTAAGGTACCGTCACGCCTGGCAGTGAATAAAGCGACTGGTCCTTCCTCCTCCTGAACCTTGAACCAGGTGACGTCAAAGGCAGATTTATCACTGGACTGTGAGTCAATGACGCAGTCAACGGTGAACCCAGCCTCATGATTGGTGATGTTGAGCATTTTGTTCTCCTTCTTAACATGCAGTTTACTTTCTGTTAAAATAAACATAACATCAAAGATCAGACAACAAGAACATTTTTTGTCTGACTTTCTTAATTGATTCAAATATATTGTAAAATAGTTATGTTTCCTCACTATATCGGGTTGCCCAGATCTCATTATATCATAAGAATAAAAAAAGTCTCATTAAAAAGATATCTTGTATTGTTATTTTCATTTTAAAAAAGCAGTGAAGAAGTTTTGTTACAGCATTAGAAATATTTGAAACACTTTTGAAACTAACATAGATTAAAAAAAAAACATTTCTAAGAACTTGCATTTTAATGCATTTTAAACTAGACTTTTATTTGACCCGAGTAAAGAGTTTTTTTGGACCCTGAAACATAATCATTAAAAACTTCTTTGTGTTAAAAATATTGCAGTTCAGTGAAAAGCAATGAGGTAAATGTGTGTGTGTTTTATACCTCTCTCTTTGACAACAAGCTCTGTGGAAACAGACATTTTCTCTAGGGAATACCAGTCACCGAGAGGATCCTGAAGCCACTCTTCCACCTCACAACGATACTGTCCACTGTCAGATGTTCGGACCTGATGGACAGTCAGCTGGAAGGTCTGTTTCTGTCTTACTTCCATGCGGATTCTCTGGTCCATCTCTAGTCCAGCTGCGGGGCCAAACTTGAGAACAGCATCTAGGTCCATAGTTAAGAGCATCTGGGACCCAATCATCCATGTTATCATGAAACGAGAGGTGTCTGTGGTTGTCGTCAGGACTGAGCATTCAATCTTAGCATCAGTGTTGACAGTGGTTTCCAGACGAGACTTGAGATTGGACAGGCTCATTTTGCTGACTGTTGGTACACAGTTACAAAGTGAGGAGAAGAGAAAAAACAAGATAATGAACAAACTCTGAATGCTTTCTAAAAATAGTGGGCAATATTTTTTTCACAGCATGTTCAAAGTAGTACAAGAGCTCTGGGAAAGGACATTTACAAATGTTCTGTCATTTAATTAACATGCGTCTATTTTTTTATTTATTCCATTTAGTTTATTTAATTCTGTTTTGTAGTAGCTTCTTAAATATGTATGTTGGCATTGTGTTTCACATTCATGCCCATTTGTTTTTGTGATGCCTGAGCCATGGTTTGATAGACCTGGTGTCTATAGTTAATAACAGTGAAAAATTCGGACATACCTATTCATACAGTATTGCTATTTTCTACTGTTTTACTGTACTTCTATTTAATAATAATAACAAATAGGAAAAAAAGCATGAAACTCTAGATGGCGCAGGCTGATAGGTCCTTAATATGCGATCGCATCGTTATCTACATAGCGCAGCTGATTGGTACAGGTAGTGTTGCTGTTAGCAGTCTGCAGTGCGCTTTCAAAAGCCCTCCACCTTCCCCAGCTCCACCTGTATAGATCTGCTTCGGGGTTATTTCATATATGTTATATGTGCAGCAGCAGCATGTCTTACATGCTCACAGCAATGTCTGTGAATGTATTGGCAGTAGCAAGTCCTGTACTTCTGAAGCAGCAGTATCTATATTCCACCAAAGACCAAAAACATTAACATTGCCATATCCATTACCATGCCAATCTCTCTTGTCAAAAACAGAAGTATGCGATGACCAGAAATGTTACACAAAACTCTGTCCCACTTCATATTAGGAGTCTGTAACTATATGCACTTTCAATACAAAATTAAACATGTGATATATGGGCTTATTGTGTACATACTGTCACATGTATGCTCCGTTTTGTTTAGTTTCTGTGTTCCCGTTTTTACCTTTATTACTCTCCCTGTGTATTTAAGCCCCTAGTTTCCTCATTTCTTTGTTTGGTCATGGTAAGATAACATTGTTGTGTTCGCTATTCTCCTGAGATTTAGTTTGTGTATTGTAATAAATACTGTGTTTTTGCTCTTAATCCTTTGTTGTGTGTATTCTCAACACCCACACTTGACACAGACTTCTTGTTCTGCAAAATGTTTCCTAGATTTGCATTTGCTGCTATTGTGGTTGGAGCCAACGCTTTATTTTACCTAAATCTAAGTAAATAGACTACATGTTGTTAATTAATGTTACTTCGTACTTATTTGTGGAATTACACAATAACAAGGGCACATTAAAATAAAATAGGACCAGGTTGGGATATGACTAGGGTCAGGGGAAGGGTTGCTGTACAAGAATATAAAGACAAGAGTATGTCCAAACGTTTGACGTAGAATATATCTTCTTAAATGGGTAATTCACCACTGGCAAAGTGGGCTTTCAATAAAACTCGAACTAGAAAAGGCGAAAGAAATTGAAATCTGTGCTACCTGACTAGAGAAAAAGATCTGTTTTCTTCCCTTTTACCAAATAGGTAGGAAAACATCAACACCCATAGTGCACTGAGCATGTTGCATGTCCAGTCCTAGTCTGCTCCTATTGGATAGGCTTGACCTGAGTCAAATACCGCCTTGCTTTAGTAGGAAATACTTCTTAGCAAACTTTGAGTCAAAATGGTGTCGAAATTGTATTGTTCCCAGGTGCAAGAATTGAAATAGTAAACGTTTAGCGGGAGCGAGTTATTTTCAGTTAAGGATCCAGCGCGTTGTAGAATCATAAATACGGAGAGACAATGGAAAATCTGAAAAACCTCTGTGTAATCAACATTTCAAACTGGATGTCACAGTGTTTTAGGCCAAACAGAGGGGAACAAACTGAAAGAAACTGATGTTCTGTCAGTTCCGGCCGAAGCAAAATGCCGTCGCATAAAGAATAGAAAGCTGTTGCCATAGTATTCAATTATACCATAATGCTGTTTAAAGAGAACACCAGGGGTGTCCAAACCTGCTCCTGGAGGGCCACTGTCCTGCAGAGTTTACCTCCAATTTGCCTCAACACAACCGCATGGAAGTTTCTAGAATGCCTAGTAAGACCTTGATGAATTGGTTCAGGTGTGTTTGATTGCGGTTGGAGCTAAACTCTGCAGGACAGTGGCCCTCCAGGAGCAGGATTGGACACCCCTGAAGTAGACAAAGTACTATACAATTTTCAGTGACAAACCAACTCTTGCAATAACTGTTTTGTTAATGACCCTTCATCAATGCGACTGTCCGTGGATGGGGATACAAAAATGCGGAAGTACATTCTGTAGTTTTCACAAAAGCCCTGGAGCTGTCAAAAGTCTCAGAATGATGCTTTTTGCTTTATCCGGTGGACTTTCTCTGACAAATAGACAGGAATTTCTCGGCCCAGGTAATACAGAGGAAGAGTAAACATTGTTACATATACTACTGACACTGTAACAATACAAAGTGGCATGAAAATCGGTGAACGTACACTTTAATACAACATTATTTTTCAATAAACAGCTGTATTTACCAGGTTTTTGTACAGTCACTGCCAACGGGTTGGAGTTTTTCATGGCTTTCTGTACATACTTTTGATAGGCGTCAACTTGGCACTGGTACTGCCCTTCTTGTTGCTTGCTGGCTCGTGGCACTATGAGCAAAACATTTGTGGCTGACGGCTGTGTCTGAATGGATAGCTGATAGTTTCTCTGATCTGCTCCCCAGGTGATTTCTCCAGTGTGGCGTATGGATAAAATATTCCTTGGTACAGTTGAATTGGGGGGCCGAAACATCCAGCGTACAGCCAAAGACACTTTAGGCCCTTTGACTGTACATAGTAAATGTACTGAAGAATTTATAGGCACATTTGTTGTACGACTTTTCAAGGTCACCGTCATTAGAGATTCTGAAAAGAAACGTCTGCAGTGATTATTCATACTCTGGTATCAGTATCATGCAGTAGAAATATGAGCAAAGTAAAGACGAAGAATTTATGTCAGAATATATCATATAAATAATGTGTGAATATATAGTAAACTTACCAACAGAATGAACTGAAATGGCTTTTTGCTGAGTCTGGGTGTTGGCTTTCTTCATCTCGCCATTGCTCTGTACGGTCCATTCAGACACAATGCACCTGTATTCGCCGCTGTCAGATGTTGCAGATGCACCGATCTCCAGGGTAAAGTTTCCAGCTGGAGAATGGAGTGTTTGAACATGTCTGCTCTGATACTTTGTCCCAATATCTTTCATCACTCCCTCATTGGTCAGACTAATGACATCACTGAAGGAATCGCCTGAGTCTTTCTTGTGTTGCCATGAGACTGATAAAGGCCCTTTGAATCCCGACACCGAGCAGGTGACCTGTAGGGCATCTCCCTCGGTCACCGCATCCTTCATCTCCATGACCACCATCAGATCACGCTCTGACCAGACAGGCAAATAAACAGGCAATGTCAGTGTCTTGTGATGCTATAACATATCATTTAATTATTTTATTTGTATCTGTGTATTTTCATATTTGTTATAAATAATAATTATATTTCTCATTACATGGTAGATGTACTTGAAAGAAAATGTAAATGTAATCATATTTTTTTTCTTTACAAAAAGAATATGTACAAAATTGTATCTTGGCAATGACCTTAGCAACTCAAAGTCCACTAGAGCATTAGCTACCTTTGGCTGTGACGCTCACAGTCTCTGGACTAGACAGTTGTTTTTGTATTTTTCTGAAGGTGCCATCATCATTCATGTTTTCCTGCCATACTTCACACTGGTATTGGCCCTGATCTTCAGTCCTAGCCGAACGGATGGTCAGCAGGTAGTCCGTGAGACTGATTTTCGCTGCTCTCATCTCCGCTTCATTCTCTCTCTCTTTGTAACTGTCAAACACAGTGAGCATCCCAGAAGATCCAATCTGAGCCACGTTCTTCTGGTTCTTCAGCCAAGTCACCGAAAATAAATGACCAGGAAGATTCTGTGCCTTCACACTGCAGTGGATGTCCAGTGCATCTCCCACCTGTAGTGGCCCCTTTGAGGGCTTCATATAGACGCTAAATGAACCAACATCAGGGGCCACTTCTGAAACACAGGAAATAGCATGAGATGTACATGGTTCACTTGCACAATTTCATACCCACACAGTCATTACACCGGATCTGACCTATATAATATATATCAGTGGTTCTCAACTGGTACAGTAGGTTACAGGTCTGTTCTGATGGATCCACAGATAGCAGGGAAAAATAATGATAAACGGCAATAACAGAATAATAGACTTACTATATAGTCATGCATGGTAAGGATGAGAAAATAATAAATCCGTTCCCCTATCTTTTCAAAAACTCTGCATCCAAACAAATTCTACAGTATAATGGAACAAGTCCATCTGTCATTTGGTAGAAGCTAGATATACCTATATGGGAAGGCTGTGTGACATGCCCTCATCCCCAAAAAGCATGTACAAAAAAAAAAAATTCCTGTTAATTATTGACTTCAGAGATCTTGAAATTATTTAAATTCCAGAGACATTTAGAAATGTGTAAATAAATGGGAATAAATAATAATTTTTGATTTTTTGTTATTTTTGTACTCTGTTGGGTCACGAGGTGTAAAGTCTGGGTCCTGAAGCAAAACCAGCTGAGAACCTCTGGTTTAAATAACAAAATATAACTCTTACCAATTTGTTTGACCTCCACATTACATGCTATGCTGGTTTTGTGGGAAATCTGTGTCCAGGAACGGTCTGGGTCTTGGATCCACTCCATGGCTTTGCAGTAGATTTTCCCCTGGTCTGACAGCTGCACTTGTGACATCTTCAGTCTGTAGGTTGTGTCTTCCACCTTATCCATGCTGATAAGACCTGCACGGTAGCGATCCTCAAATCCATCTCCTGTCTTTACAGTCAGATCTTTGTCCAGAGTGATGATTGGTCGGGGGTTCTCACCCTCTTCACTGTGGACAAACCAGGTGACCGACAGATGGGTGTGCTGATAAGTCTGGCTGGAGACCTGGCACTCAAGCTGAAGAGGATCACCTTCAGACAAGCTCTGAGAGGAAGAGCCAAAGTATGATGCCACCAGGGTGTCCTCAATCACTGTGGATTTTTGCATTGAAAACATTAGTAATGAGTGACCAATATATGTATTTCAATGCCAATACCAATATCTAGAGAGTAACTGATGGCTGATATAACGGTGATTTAAATAAATATATGTACAGCTTCAGCTTATAGCTGATCATCTTCTGTTGAATGGAAATCTGAACAGATGCTAACAGATGGATTTCTCTAGATATAGATCTGCCAATGAAATGTCAATAATCTGATTAATCACCAAAACACTCAAGATAAAGAAATATCTTACCGTTAAGTGTTATTCCCGCTTCATAACTTCCTAAATATTCGCCATCCGTATTTGGGGTTTGACAGAACAAATCACCCGCATCCCCTTCCAGCAAATTTTTGATCCTCAAGAGAACTGAAGATCCTGACAACCTCTCAATCTCAATATCTTTTTCCTTTACTCTATTGGAGAATATCGCGTAGGCAAAGTTTTGCTTTTCAGTGCTGATCATATTTATATCCATGTTTGATTTCTTGACAATAAAATTAAAATTCTGCACAGATGGGCCTTTAAACCCAGTAACATTACAGAATATGGAGATGGGATATCCTTTCACTCTATACAGAGGACCTTCCTGGATCTGGACCAGACGCTGACAGTAGCAAAGATCTGTGTGAAGAGATGCATTAGACAGGAAAATTGTTAAGACGACTGAAAAAAACACTGAAATGTGGAGGGACATTAACTGTGACAATGGTTGACAGGCCAGTTTACTATGACAGGATGCACATAACTGCAACAACATGGTCTGTTAAAGACTTTTGATTACCCAGCACTTGGTTTGTTACCCAGCCATTGGGGTAATGGCTCTGACTCACTGACAGATGAAAGTAACAATACATGCATGAGCATTGCATGGCAGAACGAGTGAGAGATGCGTTGAATGAAAGTGCACATTCACTCTCTGATGGCGGTGATAAAACAAATAATTTTATCACTTAAATAAACTTAAATTTTTTTACATTTTAATCTGGACATCATGCCCTAGATAATAATTGAAAATGTTCTGATTTGTTATTGTTCAGTGACACTTTACAATGATACTATCAACTCGAAAATTATGTTGGCATTAGTGGAATTGCATTGGCATGGTTCAAATCTTACTTATCTGACCGTTAGCAGTTTGTAGCAGTAAATGAAGAGATGTCACACCGATCACAAGTTCAATATGGAGTACCGCAAGGCTCAGTGCTAGGACCGTTGCTTTTCACCCTGTACATGCTACCACTGGGAGATATTATTAGGAAACATGGCATTAGTTTTCATTGTTATGCTGACGATACTCTATATTTTTTCACGTGCCTGGATGAAACTTACCAATTCACAAAGTTAATGGAATACATAGCTGATGTAAAAAAATTGGATGACTAGTAATTTCCTATTGCTTAATTATAAAAAAAACCCCAGAGGTTATAATTATTGGACCAAAAACCTCAGCACATAATAACCTAGAATACTGTCTAACACTTGATGGATGTTCTGTCAAGTCGTCGTCAGTTAGGAACCTGGGTGTGCTCTTTGATACCAATATTTCACTTGAAAGCCACATTTCTATAATTTCCCATCTTAAAATATATCTAAATGATGACATATGCTCTCAATGACAAAAAAAAAGTTAGTTTATGCGTTCATGACCTCAAGGCTAGATTATTGTAATGCTTTAGTCAAGTCAAGTCAAGTCAACTTTATTTATATAGCGCTTTTTACAATGCAGATTGTTTCAAAGCAGCTTCACAGTGTTAAACAGGAAAATAATGAACAGAATTTGATTCGGCTGTACAGCCGCTCTGGAGAAAACGGTGATGTCATCAGCTCATTTCAATTATCATATATATTCAAGTAATGTAGTTGATATAATTTAGTTTAGTAATTAAATTTATTTGGATATTTATTTGAAACTTTACTAGGTGGTTGCCCTCCACGCTTAATAAACAAACTCCAGCCAGTCCACAATGATGGTGGGCCTGCACCTAGACACGACCACAACACAGCGGTGTTGTGCATTTTAATCGGTTGATGGGGAAAATATTCTTAAAATGCTTTCTAAAAATTGTAATAATTTGTAATAAATAATTATTCAAGGTATTTTGAAGTGCCCACGATAACAATATTGTGCATATTCATTATCGTTATATATGGTATTAGCATATACTAGCACATGTCTACTGACACCCCTTGTCACGGAGAAGAAAACAATCAGTCAAACAATTTTTAAGTTTTCAAATAGCCTTTCAGATTTCTGTATTCTCTATGGCGTTTATCAAATAATCTAGACAAAAACATGAATTTTATACTTTATACTTCAAATTTATAGTTGTGTTCTTTTGCACATTAAACACATTTTAAACATTTGTTTACTTTATACATTTTGTGTATTCTTCAAAAGTACTGTTATGTTTAAAGTTATTTTTGTAATATTACAAAAATACTAACTTGTAATTAGCCATGTAAAATTAATTAATTAATAAAAATAAAATAAAATAGGCCATATAATAAATGTAAGAAAATTTACCTTTAGACAAACTATAAAAGGAAAGAAAAGTTTGCATATGTGTTTTATTTTGCCATATACTCTACACCAGGCTTTTATGACCCATATTGTATGATATAATGAGAATATGGAGAGGGGAAATTTAGAGGTCTAAACTGAGCAAAAATAGCAATTTGGTGCAGTTGTTATTTATATGGCCAAAAATATAAATTAATGAGATTTTTATAACCGTATAGCAGATTACTTACATAAAATGCATATAATTTTGTCACTCTATATCTGCAAATAATATGCCTTAGTAAGATTATATTTAAATGCTTGGTTTTATAATGAAAGCTCTGCGATTTTTATTGGGAAGGCAAAACACATGCAATGCATTACGCCTATAATGATGATTGAGAGACGAACAAATAAACATTCCTCAAAAGCCTGTTGTATCATTATTATAAACATGATTTTTCTAATGTTGTTGTTTTGGCTCATGTAGTACAGAGTTTTCAGCAAAGTTTTGGTTTTGTCTAAGTCCTTAGAAATTCATGTATTAAATATGATACAGTAGGCTTTTAAGTTTCTCTTTTTGTGTCTCTCAGAGTTCTCTTTTGATGAGACAATGTTTCTTGAGCTCAGAAAAGTAATAAAAATGTTGTCTGTGGTGTATTTTCACTGCAAAACAAGAAATCCCACAAATTTTGAGAAAAGTCACTGCAAATTCAGTCATTTTAGGCTGCAAAACTCTGAAAAAAAGAGCAAATCATTTGTAACTCTAATGAGAGCAGTCTCAGAACTATGATACAGTCTAAATCCTGACTGGAAATCCTTGCAGATACCATTTCTTTCTAAAAAGGAAAGAATAGTTGTGAGGATACTGCCTTTTCTTGTATTTTTGACAGAAAGGGGAGATTTGAGATCGATCTGTTATTAACTAGTTCTCTAAGATAAAATGTATGTATCCTAATGACAATGATAATATTAAGAAGAGGATCTATGACCTCTGGAAGCATCTCTTTCAGTAGCTTAGTCGGTATAGGGTCTAATATACATGTTAAATTCGATGATTTATCAAGTTTAGACAATTCTTTCTCTCCTATAGCAAAGGATGAATGTCTAGGCGGCAAAGATATTTTATTTATTGCCAAACAAGTTGGTCACAGGCAAACCATAGCACAATCAGGCCACTTGAAATATTATACAAACAAGCCATCAAGGTCATGGATAAAAAAAAACAAGACATTACCACCATTGTGCAATTTTTAAAAAAGTATAATTTTTTTAAATGGTTTGACCTTCATAAATTTGCCAACTTATGCTTGATTTATAAGGCAATGCATGATTTGGCTCCTGTTCCTCTGGCAGATCTTATCAGCCAAAGAAACGGCACTTTGCGAGTCACTAGATGCTCAGTGAGAGGTGACTGTGTCATCCCTTTGCGCAAAAGCACCTTCAGCCAGTCAGCCTGGTCTGTGAGGGGCGTTAGTGAGTGGAACAGATTACCAGATGAAATTAGACAGGTACCTACTTATAAGGCTTTTACTAAACAGTTAAAAAAATGGCTGACTGATACGTATATCTGTCAACACTAAAGACTTGAACCTGTTGTGTCTCACTGTAAACAGTTTTATAGTTTATAGTCATCTGTATGTCTTGTGTCTTTTATGGTTTGTGTATTTGTCATTTGTAAGTAATGTTTCTTGGATTTGTCTTGTGTTGTTATTAACTATGTATATCTGTGTCATATTTTATTGCTCTTTTAACATCTTGGCCAGGGGACTACAGATGAAAAATAGCCTCTTGGCTAATACTGGCTTTTTTACTCATGTTTGTTCATGTGTTTTTACGAAATTGCATTGTCCCCTTACAAATAAATTAATCTAATCTAATCTAATGGAACTGTTCCTCAGGGGGTCTATAGCATTACGTCTGAAGCAATACTGTAGCAGACGGTTGCATGGTAATCATTTTCTCTCTAATAGTATCAATCATGCAAATAAAGAAATTCATAAGGTCATTACTGCTGTGCTTTTTGGAAAAGTCAGAAGTTGAAGCTTTAATCCTCGTTAATTTAGCCACTGTATCAAATAAATACCTAGGGTTGTGTTTGTTTTCTTCTAAGACAGTCGAATAAATAAGCGGATCTAGCAGTTATAGGCATTTCTGTATGCAGTAACACTGTCCTTCCACGAAATGCAAAATACCTCTAGTTTTTTTTTTCTTCCAGCTTCGCCCATTTTTGGGCTGACTATTTTCCTTAATCTTCTTTAAGCGCAGAGGAGCAACTGTGTCTGAAGTGCTGGAAAAGAGAGTGTCAATAGTTTCTCTTGCAACATCGAGTTCTTCTAAGCTATCTGGGGTGCTAAGGGGAGTAAACTAATCTGGAAGATTATTTATAAAGCAATCTTTAGTGGTAGGAATGATTGTTCAAACATATTTGTAACAAGAAGTCGGTTTTGCAGCCTTGGCTAAATTAAGTATACACAAGACTAGATAATGATCTGTGATGTCATCAGTCTGCTGCAGAATTTCAATGGCATCAACATTTATTCCATGTGACAATATTAGATCTAAAGTATGATCACGGCGATGAGTGGGTCCTGACACGTGATGCTCAACTCCAATAGAGCTAGAATGTCTCTAAATGCCAATCCTAATTATCTACATGGATATTAAAATCACCAACAATTAGGACTTTGTCTACAGCCAGTACTAACTGAAATGGGATTTATCATTTACACTAGATAATGTTACATTAAGCACCAAGACTTCAAAGGAATTATTTGAAACTAGACTTCTCAGTAATACTGAAGATATTACAATAAATTACAGCAACAGCTCCCCCTTTGCCTTTCAGACGAGGCTCATGTTTATAATGTTTATATCATGTTTCAAGGTTTCTGTCAAGCACAGCACATCTAGGTTATAATTTGTGATCATATAAATTACAATAAGTGTTTTTGAGGAAAGGGATGGAATATTCAGCAAACCAAGCTTTATCATTTGTTTATCTGTATTACGTCTGTTTTTTATTTGTTGAACATCAATTACATTTTTACCCTGAAATGGGTTTGGGAGTTTTTTGTATTTACTAGTTTGGGAGACTGACACAGTTTCTATATGATGATATCTAGGTGAAAGAGTCTCTATGTGTTGGGATGTATCTGACTTCTGTGATGTGAGGCGGCTAGCAGTCTTAGCCAGTCAGTTTAGCCAACCCAGCCGTTGAGATACAGAGTGTGGGCTTTTTGCATCCACTTCAGGAGAGAGCAGTGCTCAGCACTGACGGATTGATGCATTTCCTTGGTGAAATAAAGGTTCGTATATGTTAATGTTATTTAATCTAAGTTTTTACTGTGTTGTTAATCATTTTTATTGTATGCAACGCAACCAGTGGTATAAAGTATTTGAGTAAATGTAATTAGTTACTGTACTTAAGTATCTTTTTGGCAACTTTTACTCTCTACTTGACTACATTTATGAATAAGTAAATGTACTTTTTACTCCAATGCATTTGTGATAAGTGGTGCAATTACACATTACATTTTGCATGGCACCTAACTTTTTCTGCAGCAGTTTGTTTCTGCTATAAAGAAGAGATTTCGGCATTGAAGGTAGCCTACTATATCTTGTGTGTTTTGCCTTTACTCGCCTAAACTTGTCAACAAGGCTACTTTACATGAATGCGAGTGCATTAGCAGGTAGCTGATGAATCGCAGTGTTTGATTATTGAGATGAGGTCATGACTGCAGCCGGTGATGAGGCTGAAACCAGCACATCCAGTGCAAGAAGGCTTTGACTATTTCATTTTGTTTAAAATTATTTTATTTATCCGCTATGAGACCTTTTTGAAGGATATTGGTTTACTTATGGCCATTTTAACTGAGATTTGAGAGTGTGTAGACATTTAAGATACTATTTGTGTTGACCTTGATTTATTGCAATATTGAGGCGTTCAGTTTTATTTTGATTTTAGAAAATAAACACGATTTCTCATCTTACAAATCAGTTGTTTTTTATTTTCACTGGCATGTCTTTTGGGTGATGAGCACTAGTGCATCTTTGAGCCTATACATTCAGTATGAGTAAAATACTTAAGTACTGTTAAAATGTAAGGAATCTGTACTTTTACTCAAGTATGGTATTCAGGTACTCTTTACACCTCTGAACGCAATACGAGAAGGACGAGATATCAGTCAGCAAAATGCATCTGTGAGTATCGGTCGCATGATGATTTTTTTTTTCATTATAATACTGAATCTAATTACTTCAGACATTAAAGTATGTTCTCAGAACTCTATACTTTATGTACAGGTTATAGGGTGTCAGAATCAGAAACGCTGTGTGGCGGTCTGAGGTTCACAGATCTTCCACCGAACATCAGCCCAGCACCGGCTCAGACTCACTGGTTCGAAAAGCTGCGCCATTTTGGTGTTTGTTTCCCCCACAAATTATTATTTTTTTTTTTAAGTCAATTGGACTGAACTCATGCAGTCGCGCTCTGCTGCCACACTCTCAGTGTAATCTGTCAAAATGACGAACGGCCTTCAAATTTCTTCATCACTGCTAAACAAATTCTGTCAATGATGGAACATTTTTCGGTTAACACGACCTCTGGGCGGAAAGGCACAATAATTACCATGAACAGCTGACTGACTTTTCTATTTGTTGACATGACAAGGTTAGATTCAGATGGTAAATAAGGGAGAGCAGGGCACAACGCTTTTTGACCTTCTCCGTTTGTGTAAATCCACTTGGGGTTCAGAGTATTTATTTTTAATTGTACATTAATTGTTTAGTAAAATGATGTGGTTTTGTTTCATTAATACAGTGTATACTTTTTTCTTGATTTACCCCAAAATAATGTGAGTGAAATGTGACAACATGCCCCATAGGTGGGACCCTGGGTGTCGGAAGCAAAAAAAAATGTGGCTGGGTCCTCTCCCAGAAAAATTTTACTGGAGTAGATGCCATTTACATTAAGTACAAATATCTCGCCTTGTTTACTAAACGTCTGGTTGGGCCAGACAAAATTACGGAAAACACAGAATCATTAACAGCGGTAATAGTGTAGGGGTAAGATGCATGGTATCAGGTTTTGACGGAAATCGTCCCGAGGTTCAAATCCGCCTTTTGCCGAACTCACTCTACAACCTTTTCCCATCACATATCAGATCGGAAAGGCATTTATTTTCAATAAAAATGAAGAAAATATTAGAAAAGTGAAAATAAAGTGTTTAATAAGTGTTTATCAGTTAGGGGCAGGTGAACAGACATGTCCAATATCATTGGTCTTAAAAAGTGGGTGGGTCTTGTCCCACACACATACAATGGTTCCGGTGCCCATGGGTGGGACACACTGTAGCATGACCATATGACAGCTTAAAATGTTACCGGATACAATCAAAAAAAATATACAAGACAAACTAAAATAGTCAATAAAATACAATTATATAACTTTTTCAAATAAAATAATGGCATTTTTATATAATAAAACACACATTTTTGAGTTTGACAACAAACACCGCATATAGAAAAGTATAGAATAGAATAGCGTAGTTCTAATAGGGACTCATTGTAACCCACCAGCGCAAAATGATTTATCAAAATAAACAGAAAATAGTTCAAACTTTGCTACAGTGGTTGTTTTGAACAAGTATTACCGTGGACATGATTAAAAACATATATATCTGTCTGCAGTCACACTCTATGAGCAGTGAAAAGCACATGTTCTTAAGGTGTGTCTTTAGCCCTGTTGTAGCTACCCTACACCTGAGCAAAACGAAGGCGTCTATAGAAGTTTTAAACCTTGAAAACGGGAAAAGGGAAAGAAATGGACAAAGATATAGATCTAGTCAACATTACAACGGAGAAACAGCGCAGAAAGTAAAGGAAGATTAATTGACGAATGATTGACATCGCTGCGGGACACGACATTCGCAGGTAAAGCGAGCGCTCATGCGCATGCGCACAGCTGACATACACAAACACCAAAAGCACCGATTCAGGCTTTATATTTGTACATTTTAATACATAATGAAATTGTGTTGAGTTTTACCCCCCTGCAGGAGTCCTGTGAGACACAGCAACAGCGACAGGTGCCACAGTCGGCACCAAAAGTCCTCCATCCTTAATCTGATCGATCCTTTCGATTTCCCTCTCATCTCCACAGTACAAGTTAACACAGGTGAGGTCCGGTTCTACAGGGGTGCTGCATAACCCAAACACAAGCAAGAGCACCTTCAGTTAGTTGATACTGTACTAATCATACAGGCGAAACAGATTCAGCAAACGCTCCCGTCCGTGCATGTTGTGTTTGCGCTCCGGATAAAGTCAAATGTAAGGTGTTTTTGCAATGGTGAGCAGTGTAGCTAATCACAGACATAGTAGTTGATCTCTTGCGCACAATGGCCAATCAGAGGTGTTTTAGTGGCTGTAAAGGGAGCGGTCTTGGCAGCCTAATGCAGTGAATAAAACTAGTTTTTCATGCCTCTATGAGGACCGACGCCCAGTTGTGCAAAGTGTCGGAAGTGACATATAATGCTGGATTCATTCTGCACAGACAGAAATATGACACGTTGAAACTCATTAAAGGAATGTAAAGGCAGATTAATAGATACAAATACTCGTAGCAAAATATTTTTTGTTATTGGTAAAATTGATGACTGGTAAATAATCTTAACCTCCTAAGACCAAGGGGAAATTTTTTTTTTTTTTTGTGAAAAAGTGATATTGTATTAATATGTAATGCTCTGTCCTCGTAAGTGGACACTCGGACTCAGCTGTTTAAAAAATAAAATGATGTGAAAGGACATAACATTTTTTGTTTCATTCACCAAACCAAACTTTGCATAAAGATGATTCCCAACTATGTTATGAAAGATATTACGAAATTAATTGATATACCATTTTTACTTCATGCAATATGTGGGTAAAATGGCCATACATGTGTTTTCCCAATGTATCTATGCATATTAATGTGTTCTTAGAGCAACATGTAATGAAAAAAGAAGTGTAATAATGGGAGTAATAGTTGGCAACATTTTCATAACAATATCTAATATTTTATAGGAACATTGATATGCAATTTCTTTCCCTATTCACTTGTTGTGTCTCCTAAAATGCCTGATAAACATGATTTAAGTCCTGGTGTCTCTACAAATCAATGTCCTGTTCTGTAACAGAAAGTCATATTTTTCAATAGAAACCCTATAACATTTTCCTGAGATGTTGATTTATGACAAACAATTTAAAAATTAGTCAGATTTAAATGATAATTACAAAATATTATCATATTTCCATAAGAGTGCTAAATTTGGCATTCAGTCATTTTTAAAGAGCGAGGAGAAGTTGTTGTCCTGGTGAATCCTCAAAGCAAGTGGCATCTCTGAAAGCCCTGAATGTGCTCTTTACAGGACATCCGGACTTAAAACTGTGACGTGTGCGGTGTCAGAGGAATTCACTCAAATATAATGTCCTCGTACGTGGACAATGACACCCAGGAGGCTATGACAAAATTGGTTCTTTTAAGAACTGTTCACTGAAAGGTTCTTGGGGAACCAAAAATGGTTCTTCTATGGCGAAAAACCCCTTTTGGAACATTTATTTTTATGAGTAGATCTGTGTTTACTACACCCTCAGTGATCTGATTCTGGAGCCGGGCCTGATACAGGTTTCAACAAGTACACCAAAACCTGATATATGCTCTCTGACGCAAGCGACTGTGACATTTCACACAGAACAAACCATTGAAATCTTACTAATCATCTGTTACATTTTACAGAAGCTATGCCACCGATTTTGTTAGTTTCATCATCAAAAATTATGATACTTATGATACTTATTTAAAACAATAGTCATTCACACTTTTTAAGGGATAGCTCACCCAGAAATGAATAATATCTGACTTTCTTTACAGTGGAAAACAAAAGAAGATATTTTAACGAATGTTTGTAGCATCATGTCTATAAGCATAAGTTGAATCACTGGGTAACATGTGAACAAGTAAGCATCTGGACATATACAACATAAAGAAAAACTATCTTTAAAAGTACCAGCCCTGTAAGTCCTATTTTTAAAGGGAAAATCAGCCAAACTTGATTTGATCAATTTGTGAAAGAAAATGTAAAGGAAGTTTAATAAAAAAAAAAAAAAAGCTTTATTCAAAGCATAGCTGAGGACAAATGCTTCTGAATTAGAGCGGTTTCATTACCACTCAGAGATTATTTTGGGAACAATATTTCTTTAAATAATTTATGTGATCATTAGGCAATATACACTCACCTAAAGGATCATTAGGAACACCTGTTCAATTTCTCATTAATGCAATTATCTAATCAACCAATCACATGGCAGTTGCTTCAATGCATTTAGGGGTGTGGTCCTGGTCAAGACAATCTCCTGAACTCCAAACTGAATGTCAGAATGGGAAAGAAAGGTGATTTAAGCAATTTTGAGCGTGGCATGGTTGTTGGTGCCAGACGGGCCGGTCTGAGTATTTCACAATCTGCTCAGTTACTGGGATTTTCGCGCACAACCATTTCTAGAGTTTACAAAGAATGGTGTGAAAAGGGAAAAACATCCAGTATGCGGCAGTCCTGTGGGCGAAAATGCCTTATTGATGCTAGAGGTCAGAGGAGAATGGGCCGACTGATTCAAGCTGATAGAAGAGCAACTTTGACTGAAATAACCACTCGTTACAACCGAGGTATGCAGCAAAGCATTTGTGAAGCCACAACACGCACAACCTTGAGGCGGATGGGCTACAACAGCAGAAGACCCCACCGGGTACCACTCATCTCCACTACAAATAGGAAAAAGAGGCTACAATTTGCACGAGCTCACCAAAATTGGACAGTTGAAGACTGGAAAAATGTTGCCTGGTCTGATGAGTCTCGATTTCTGTTGAGACATTCAGATGGTAGAGTCAGAATTTGGCGTAAACAGAATGAGAACATGGATCCATCATGCCTTGTTACCACTGTGCAGGCTGGTGGTGGTGGTGTACTGGTGTGGGGGATGTTTTCTTGGCACACTTTAGGCCCCTTAGTGCCAATTGGGCATCGTTTAAATGCCACGGCCTACCTGAGCATTGTTTCTGACCATGTCCATCCCTTTATGACCACCATGTACCCATCCTCTGATGGCTACTTCCAGCAGGATAATGCACCATGTCACAAAGCTCGAATCATTTCAAATTGGTTTCTTGAACATGACAATGAGTTCACTGTACTAAAATGGCCCCCACAGTCACTAGATCTCAACCCAATAGAGCATCTTTGGGATGTGGTGGAACGGGAGCTTCGTGCCCTGGATGTGCATCCCACAAATCTCCATCAACTGCAAGATGCTATCCTATCAATATGGGCCAACATTTCTAAAGAATGCTTTTAGCACCTTGTTGAATCAATGCCACGTAGAATTAAGGCAGTTCTGAAGGCGAAAGGGGGTCAAACACAGTATTAGTATGGTGTTCCTAATAATCCTTTAGGTGAGTGTATATATACTGTATATATTTCATGTCTTTGGCAGGTTTTTTAATAAATATTTTTATTTAACTGGCATATACAACCTTTTAAAATTTCTTTCCACTTTTTTCTGTCAATCGCAGGCACTTGCTGGTTCTAAAAATATGTTTGCATGGCAAAAACTGCATAGATTACTCATAAAATTATATAAAAGGTTTGATCTTCCTCTAAGTCACAGTTATTGATAAACATAATCTGATTAAACTAATGTCCAGGTATCGGGGGGCCTGTACCATGAAGCCAGTTTCAGTTTAGATTGAGCCAATCCTGAAAGTGATACCATGAAAGTGGCTTGGCTTTTAGCTGTGTTCATCGTCATAGTAACTTAAGCTCCACGGCTAACCTGCTCCGGAGCAGCTTATGTTCTGGATAAGAGATCTCAAACTGAAGTTGGACCAATCAGCTGTGAGCAAACTGACATGCAATAAAGTCACTCCCCGTTTCTCTTTCTTCAAATTATAGGTCACTATATGATAATTGATTTATATAATGATATATATAATTAATATAACCTTAACCGATTACACACAAGCAATTTTAGTTTATAAATGATTAAGCATCTAATTGAAATGAATATTAATATACAAAGATAATATGTAATAAGCTGTAGAATAAATAGATAATAAAAAAAAAAAAGTGACCTTACATGTTCGAGTCTCTTGCCTATATATATATATATATATATACAGCTCTGGAAAAAATAGATTTTGAAAAAATGTATTTCCCAATGTTAAGTAGTCTCTTAATTTTTTCCAGAGTTGTGTATATATATATATATATATATATATATATATATATATATATATATATATATATATATATATATATATATATGTATGTATAATGTATATATACACTCACCTAAAGGATTATTAGGAACACCATACTAATACTGTGTTTGACCCCCTTTCGCCTTCAGAACTGCCTTAATTCTACGTGGCATTGATTCAACAAGGTGCTGAAAGCATTCTTTAGAAATGTTGGCCCATATTGATAGGATAGCATCTTGCAGTTGATAGAGATTTGTGGGATGCACATCCAGGGCACGAAGCTCCCATTCCACCACATCCCAAAGACGCTCTATTGGGTTGAGATCTGGTGACTGTGGGGGCCATTTTAGTACAGTGAACTCATTGTCATGTTCAAGAAACCAATTTGAAATGATTCGAGCTTTGTGACATGGTGCATTATCCTGCTGGAAGTAGCCATCAGAGGATGGGTACATGGTGGTCATAAAGGGATGGACATGGTCAGAAACAATGCTCAGGTAGGCCGTGGCATTTAAACGATGCCCAATTGGCACTAAGGGGCCTAAAGTGTGCCAAGAAAACATCCCCCACACCATTACACCACCACCACCAGCCTGCACAGTGGTAACAAGGCATGATGGATCCATGTTCTCATTCTGTTTACGCCAAATTCTGACTCTACCATCTGAATGTCTCAACAGAAATCGAGACTCATCAGACCAGGCAACATTTTTCCAGTCTTCAACTGTCCAATTTTGGTGAGCTCGTGCAAATTGTAGCCTCTTTTTCCTATTTGTAGTGGAGATGAGTGGTACCCGGTGGGGTCTTCTGCTGTTGTAACCCATCCGCCTCAAGGTTGTGCGTGTTGTGGCTTCACAAATGCTTTGCTGCTTACCTCGGTTGTAACGAGTGGTTATTTCAGTCAAAGTTGCTCTTCTATCAGCTTGAATCAGTCGGCCCATTCTCCTCTGACCTCTAGCATCAACAAGGCATTTTCGCCCACAGGACTGCCGCATACTGGATGTTTTTCCCTTTTCACACCATTCTTTGTAAACTCTAGAAATGGTTGTGCGCGAAAATCCCAGTAACTGAGCAGATTGTGAAATACTCAGACCGGCCCGTCTGGCACCAACAACCATGCCACGCTCAAAATTGCTTAAATCACCTTTCTTTCCCATTCTGACATTCAGTTTGGAGTTCAGGAGATTGTCTTGACCAGGACCACACCCCTAAATGCATTGAAGCAACTGCCATGTGATTGGTTGATTAGATAATTGCATTAATGAGAAATTGAACAGGTGTTCCTAATAATCCTTTAGGTGAGTGTATATATATATATATATATATATATATATATGATTTCACAACTTTCACTTGCACTGATAGCAATATATGTTCTTTATTTTGACTATAATCTTTCTTTATTATCTTCTATGTAAATGCATTTAAATTATTAATATACTTCAATCTCTTAATCTTCGGCAAAAGAGTTTTGAATCTCGTTGGCTCTCTCGCGAGAAGTGAATCACGTTCTCTGTGTTGAAAGGCATGTGATTGGCTGTTCACTGCTGATGTCACACTTTCATGTGCATGCGCTCCACCAACTCCGGATCAAAGCCTGAGTTGACAGAGAAAGCTGATGATCAGCATCATGGGACCAACAAAGCCGGATTGGATTGGATTGGTTTTGTCAACTCAAAACTAATCCTGTAACCCTGAGTTTGTTAAACTACCATCATGGTACAGGCCCCTGGACTGTTACTTCTCCTCTACGTCTTGTTCAAGCACATGTTTACTATCTGTTTTCACTTGCTGAAGGGTGTGTTCATCATGTCCTTCATTATCTTTTATTATTCCTGACACTCCTTCAGTGTTTCCTTCTCTCAACTCTCACTACTTCCTTCACGTGGCTCTAGGTCAGCAGTGTTTTTCTGTTCATCTGTCACAGCTGATGAAATTTCACCTCCCTCAGTGCTGATCTCACATTCTGTACGGCTCTGTTTGCTCATATCCTGCTCTGACTATGATTTTCCTTCATTGCCTGCCGTTTCTTGTCCTCTGGCAAAGACAGGGCCGGATTATCCATAGATGGGATTGGGCGAGTGCTTTGGGGCACCAAGTAATTAAGATAATGACTAGACCTTTAAAATGTTTTTCATGTTTTGTATATATATTATTTTGCTGGAAGAGATGCAGATACAAAATGAACAGTTAAAGATACAATATATACAGAGAGAATATAAAATATATGTATATAACGAACTGCGATTGGGTCAACTGACACTATTGGTTCTGGGGAAATTAAGAAAATAGACATGCTATTTATTATTGCTATATAGATGTTATCTTGCAAATTCTATCTTTGCCAGTTTCTATATGGGATAATATTAAACATTTGTCTGTGATGCATTTTTGCTATTCGCAATCCAGAAGAGAGAGAGAGAGAGAGAGAGAGAGAGCGAGAGCTACAGCACACACAATCCCTGCTAATTCCTGCTTAATGAGTGACGAATGGCAAGAGAACTAAACAAAAGTTTAGTCTGGTTACACTTTAGGCCTGTGATATTACTTATTTTATGTTGATTTTGGATTCCAAGGATTATAAAAAGAATATGAGGTAAAACTATTAAAAACTAACCGTGTTCCGTCAACCGCAACCTTCTTCCCTTCACAGCCCTAAACCTAAACTAAACGTCAGATTCAGCACAATCTGTGATTGTTGTCAAATGCAGTCTCCACTTTGGCTAAATTGCAGGACGTGTTTGATAATAAAAAGAGCTATTAAAAGCACAATAATCCACGCAATAGATGCTGTTTCCAAGTTCAAGGCGGCTTATGTGTGTGTGTGCGCGCGCGCTCTGCGAAACAGACTGACTTGCACGTGCACACACACACATAAGACTAGGCAAGCCTAGTTTAGCTGGACCAATTAAAGGGAAATTTGTGAGAGAACGTTTTGATTTTTGAATTAAAAAAAAAAAATCCAGGAATGAGTCTAAGTGGAGCTGAGATAGCAATGAGATATAGGGAATGTCGTGATGCTGACCCAGAGAGAAGAAGAAAGTACCTTGAGAAAGAGAGGAAAAAATGGAAAAAAGACTGGGAAGAAGGGTATTAATGAGCTACGTGAGAGAGATAGAGAGAAGGGCAAAAAGAATGAAATGGAAGGAGGCAAAAAGGCAAGCCAACTTGATTGGAGTCCACCTGTGGTAAATTCAGTTGATTGGACATGATTTGGGAAGACACACACCTGTCTATATAAGGTCCCACAGGTAACAGTGCATATCAGAGCACAAACCAAGCCATGAAGTCCAAGGAATTGTCTGTAGACCTCCGAGACAGGATTGTATCGAGGCACAGATCTGGGGAAGGGTACAGAAACATTTCTGCAGCATTGAAGGTCCCAATGAGCACAGTGGCCTCCATCATCCGTAAATGGAAGAAATTTGGAGCAACCAGGACTCTTCCTAGAGCTGGCCGCCCAGCTAAACTGAGCGATCGGGGGAGAAGGGCCTTATTCAGGGAGGTGAACAAGAACCTGATGGTCACTCTGACAGAGCTCCAGCATTTCTCTGTGGAGAGAGGAGAACCTTCCAGAAGAACAACCATCTCTGCAGCTCTCCACCAATCAGGCCTGTATGGTAGAGTGGCCAGATGGCACATGACAGCCCGTCTGGAGTTTGCCAAAAGACCATGGCATGACTCTCAGACCATGAGAAACAAAAATTCTGAAACAAAGATTGAACTCTTTGGCCTGAATGGCAAGCGTCACATCTGGAGGAAACCAGGCACCACTCATCACCTGGCCAATACCATCCCTACAGTGAAGCATGGTGGCAGCATCATGCTGTGGAGATGTTTTTCAGCGGCAGGAACTGGGAGACTAGTCAGGATCGAGGGAAAGATGAATGCAGCAATGTACAGAGACGTCCTTGATGAAAACCTGCTCCAGAGCACTCTGAACCTCAGACTGGAGCGACGGTTTATCTTCCAACAGGACAATGACCCAAAGCACACAGCCAAGATAACAAAGGAGCGGCTACAGGACAACTCTGTGAATGTCCTTGAGTGGCCCATTCAGAGCCCAGACTTGAACCCGATTGAACATCTCCGGAGAGATCTGAAAATGGCTGTGCACCGACGCTCCCCATCCAACCTGTTGGAGCTTGAGAGATCCTGCAAAGAAGAATGGGAGAAACTGGCCAGAAATAGGTGTGCCAGGCTTGTAGCATCAGACTAAGACTTGAGGCTGTAATTGGTGCCAAAGGTGCTTCAACAAAGTATTGAGCAAAGGCTGTAAATACTTATGTACATGTCATTTTTTTTTTTTTTTTTTATACAAAGATTTCAAACAAACTTCTGTCACGTTGTCATTATGGGGTATTGTTTGTAGAATTTTGATGAAAATAATGAATTTAATCAATTTTGGAATAAGGCTGTAACAACAAAATGTGGGAAAAGTGAAGCTCTGTGAATGCTTTCTGGATGCACTGTATAACAAGATATCCAAATGAGACCAGAAATGATTGAGTCAAAGCACCTGACAATGCAGGTTACCCAGGTGTCCTCATGGATGTGGAAGGGCATAGAGTGAAAATTAAGTGTACACACCGTAATGGCACCAACAAGTTATTTTGGCCAGGTCCCCGGGAGGACATCAGTTGGTACCATGATTGGCAGATACTTTGCCTAATGCCAGAACCACAAGCTCTTAACAGGCGCTCTCTACAGATTGATCCATCTGTTTGGAAGTATGTGGAAGATCAATTACAGTGATGCAGAAAATTAATCATTCTTTATATTGCTTTAGGGTTTCTTGATCACCCTGTCATGCCAAGTTCCACTCTGTCATCTTCAACTTTTATGATAACAAATTAACAAAACCATGTGTGTGATTTCCTAATAAACAGATGAGGGCTAGTTAGTATTGTTTTAAAGTTTGACTAAATATCTTTGTTGTTAGATTTTATTTAGAAAAGAATGTGCAACTCTCACATATTTTATTGGGCAATACATATTTAGGCAGTACTTTCATTATTATCAAACTATTACCATGAACTAAAATGTTTTGTTGGGAAAGGGATACATTATCTTTCTGAAGATCTACATTTTATAATCGCTATGCAATTAAAATAAATGTATTCTACTTTGAAATTGTCCATGACAGGGTGGACATATTTTATGGTTTGCTCGTATATTGTCAGCTTGCAGTTAATTTATAAAAAGTGCTGTAGCTTGACCAATATGCATTTCTAACAGCCTAAGGTCTCCTTAATACAACTCGTATGAAGTTAAATGGAAAATCTCAGATTTTTATTTTGGAAATTGATGACACAAATATCATCATTTAACGTCATCTGAGGCTTTTTTGGCCAGAGGCTAAAGACTACAGCCAGTAGTAGGAGCTAGTTCCATGTTTTAAACCAACCCATAGGGGTGGGATCTCACTAACAGAAAGTAAAATGAGCACGGCCGCTCGGACATTCATAACGGAGCGGTCTGTGCTGCGACTCTCGTTCGGCTCACGCTGTATTGAGCAGACACGTTCAGTTTTTATTTGTACTGTCTGTTCTCTAACTGAACTAAATGATTTTATTACTATAAAAATGAAAACGACGGTGGGGGTGGTGCCACGGTGGACAAGTGATGTAACCGGTAGGCGTGGCTTGGGAGTGGCCTCGTAGGGCAGCGAAGCAAGTGCATTCTGGGAGTTGTTGTCTTTCATCCACATGAGCCAAAAATACATTTTCTGGCTTTTCTCAGTCTAGAAGGCACCAACTCCTAAAATAATGTCACATTTCTACTACATAAATGACCCAATTTAAATACACATTCATCTTTCCAGCGGTGAAGTATGCATTTAATGTGAATCATACAACAAAAGGCAAAGAGAAATCACTCACAGCTCTTGAATGAATAACTGTAGCTTTAATAAGCATTAATCTATCAATTTATACAGTGAAAACTATGCAGTGTTATTTTACATTTAATTACTTTATTAGATTTCTTTTGTAGGCGGCAGGCCATATCACTTAATGTTAGTAGACCTTCCTGAAATTAAAGCACTGTTTATTTCATTTGTATCTTTGTTTTATTGTGTATTTATTTGACCATTTGTTTGCACTTTGTATCTTTGTTCTTGTTGTATCTTATCTTATGCATATAAAACACAAAAAAGGTCTGCACACTGGTGCATTTACTAATAGATTTTTTATATTTGTTTTGTTCAAACATTGCTTTTTCTTTTGCTATAGATATTTAACTTTATGTTCTTAATTAGGTTTTTTTATTTAAAAAAAAATATGACAAAAAGAACCAATAAGAATACAGTTAAAGTACCAGATCAATAAGCAGCATCGGTAAGAGTAGTAATACCGTTAAAACCGTAACGATACCCATCCCTAGTTTTGCTGCGTCTCTGTGGTGCTGAATTCAGCTGTTATACGGTTGCTTTCTTTAGTCTTTCTTATTTGGTATATGCTTTTTTTGCACTTCAAATGTGGTCACCCTAGGGCACTACACTGTGTTAATCCGGGCCTGGGCAAAGACATGTCATCGTTTGTGTTGTCTGGACCAGAGTTATTAATGCCACAATCATGCACTTTTTGTTCATTTTTGACTCGTTGACTCATTTCCTTCAGAAGAATCTCCGTCTTTTTCTTTTTCTCCGTCTTGTTCTGGCTCACTGCTCATGTCTCTCTGTCCACCATCACCACCATCTTCTTGTTGAGTTTGCACAGTTTCTCCTTCAACAACCTTTACATTATCATCAATCATCTCGGTTCCTTAACTCATCATTGTAGTATGCACTGCCACTGAGACGCACTGTTTTCTGTACAGTCTGGATCAGTTTGTTTGTCTTGTTTGTCAGAGTCAACGCTGCTTTTTCCCTCAGATATCTCTGGGTCATGATCTTTTTCTGTTGACATTTGTTCCTGGCCATCTTTCTGTTCCTGATTTGTTACAGCCGTTTCCTCCTCATCCTGCTCCAGTCCAGGACGTTTTCTTTCTTCTCTGTCTTGGTCTGTGTAATTACTTAGGTCAGTGTGATTGGAGGATGAGACACGGCTGGTTATAGGTTCCTTCTCCAGATTAGCTGGTAAATCTATAACAAAATTGAACAAGATGAGGAACATCATTCAAAATACATTGTTCAAATGACTAATACATGACAATATGGTACAGTTAAAGTCAGGTCAGAAGTCAGAAACTGACCCGCCGGAGCACTGGGAGCTTCCCCATCCAACGAATGATCCAACGGCTGATCCACGGCTGATCCATTGCAAGGTTCATCTAAAATGAGCAGCAAAACAGATGTTTATTTCAGATTTTCCTGCAAGGTTTTATTTTTTCAGACAAACCCATCTTCTGCATTTTACCTGTGTTTGCTCTGTCTATCTCTTCCTGGTTTTCCTCTTCACTTCTCTCATTTTGCTCTCCTGGTTTCATGTCATCCTCATTATTAGCTATATCGTCGGTTTTCTGTTTGTTCTCGTTCTGCTGCTCAGGTGATTGTTCACCATCGTCACTTTTGCTCTTATTCTCATTTTCGTGTAGTTGCCCTTCTTCGTTTTCTGTATCCATATTGTTTCTTTCTGTCACAGCAGATTGTGGATCCTCAGTCTCTGTTTCTATGATTTCAAAATTGAACACAATATGAATTAGTAATTGTGTGTCCCTGTATTCATAGTAGCATCTGAAACTGAGGGTGCTTTCACACTGGCGGTTTAGTTCGGAACGGGGCACGGTTTGCATGAAAAATTGGAAATGTGAAAGGTGGTTTGGTTTGGTTCGGTTGCACTCGAACTGTGCCGCGATTCGTGTGAATATGAAAGCAACACGGACTCGGGTGCGCGCTTGTTCAGGAAGAAAAGGTGTATGATGACGATGTATTTAGGCACCGGCAAACGTGCCCAGTGTGAAAGCCCCCTGAGATCTGCTTTAAACCCTTAAGGCCTGATATACTTAAAGCAATTATACACAAATCAGGAATTTGTGTTTGTTTCAGGAGTTCGACATGGCTTGTGTGGGATTACAAATGTAAGAATCTGTTTAAAACTAAGGGAAGTGGCAAGAGAAATATTATTTTCTTATGTGTATTCAATCAATGCTGTTGCTTTTATATTATCAATTTAGTTAATACATAGATTTCCTTACATGTGTACCATTTCATGTATTGAAAACAGGTTTTGTACTTTTATTGCTTATTAACATAAGTTGTTTGGAAAGGAGGACAAGAAGAACATTTTCAAAAGAGTGTTAACTGTTTAAGAATGTAAGGGAACGAAGTTTCAAGCAGGTTATGCCGTACATTTAAGGGCTAGATTTAGTTTGACGAGCAATATATATATATTATATTGTTATATATTGTGTTTTACGTTTCTCTCTCTGATGTTTCAAAGCTAATCTACAACTGCTGTGAGAAGCAACTTGAGAATAATGACTTTCTGCAGTCAAGGTCAGTTAGGAAGTTTAGGGAGTCAGATAAGATGTTTCCAATGAAAAATATATACACACGTCAAGTGGACACAACCATTATGGGATGTTGGTGAATATTATGGGATGTTAATGACTATTATGGGATGTTGGTGAATATTATGGGATGTTGATGACTATTATGGGATGTTGGTGAATAGTATGGGATGTTGATGAACAGGAAAATGTACTTATATGATAAAAGGAAGTAGAAGGTCTTATGATAATCTGCTCATTTGTTTATCCAATCCATTTTGACTGTCTTTGTTTGCTGAAAAATTAATAAGTATGATTTGACTGAACAAATACTCTGTTTTGTTTGGAGCTCACTTCCTAGCTCTCTGAGGTATGCTTCGTTTGTAAGAGAGACTACCCTGAATTTATTTTATTTACCCCTAAACGAAGAACATCGCTGTGAGTATATCGGGGCCTTTCGTTTTTCTCTAGAATACAAAAGGGGTGTTTTTGAAATCTTCACACAGCTCATTTTTATTCAACAGTTCATAGTGACCAACTCCAAAAAACAAATCAGCATGAAAGTACCACAAAAGTATCCATACATCTCATGTGTTATATTCCAAGTCTCCTGAAGCTGTATGAACAATTTAAATGGTTATGGACTGAAGATTGTCCACTGTGCTGCAGCGCTCCGATCAAACGACAGCTCTTGATCCGTGACGTCAGGATGAACATCAGCGGCATCATTAAACACTGACATCGACCCTGACGCCCAGTGCCATATGTAATGTGAGAGTTGTGGTGGGAAAACTTTCAGTGAATAATATGTAGGGCTGTTTGTTATAAGCTAATACATAAATACCTATGAATAACTTTTATTATGCTTTTTAATGTAGTTGGTGGAGCTTGAAAAGAGCTGTGAGAAGATGATAGAAATTCTCATTGTGTTTCACTGATATCCATCATATTACTGACATGAGGATGAGAAAAGACCAAATTTACATTTTTGAGTGATCTATCCTTTTAAAAAAAAGGATAGATCACCAGAAAATGACTCCTCAGATCAGGTGAACAAACCCTTAAAGGTGCAGTGTGTAGTATTTATGAGGATCTATTAACATAAATTCAATGTAATATACATAACTGTTTTCAGTGGTGTATAAAGACCTTGCATAATGAACTGTGATGTTTTTATTACCTTAGAATGAGCTGTTTCTATCTACATACACCACCTTACATTAAAGTCGCCATTTTGCGCCGCCATGTTTCTACAGTGGCCCTAAACGGACAAACTTCTCTACAGAGCGCTAGCTACTCTCTGCTGTCTCAGATGACCACATCTTTGTCCTGTATCGGCCACCGTAGCTTCTCTATGTGCTTCGAAAGGGAGGGGTGAGCGGTTGCAATTCACAACCTCACCGCTAGATGCCGCTAAAATCTACACAGTGCACCTTTAAAGCTCCTTAAGTGTCAATTTAAATACATTACAAAAGTAATTAACCTCCTTAGCTCTGGGACCATTTTTGGGGATTCTGTCACTCATCTGTCTCCTTGGTTACCATCATTATTAGTTCATATGTGTCAGCTGTGTGTATTAATCATCCAAGTTTGTGTTCACTATTTAAGTTGTTCCTTCTCCTGCACTCTTTGTCTAGTCACCGTTATACTAATGTGTTTGCACTGCCTGCCTTTTTGGATCGTCATTAAACTTTGGATCTTTGGATCTTATTCTTCTGCCTTTGTCTGTATTCCTGCAAGCACCGCGACAGTCAGCATGTCATGTATAGTGAATCATTTGTTACCTGTCATAATATCCGTTGCGTCCCTTTTCAACAGATTGTGGTCTTCACCTTCATTAACAGAAAACATTATTATTATATAAAATGCTCATGCAAGGGCTGCTCGATTACAGCAAAAATCACAATCACGATTATTTAGGTCAATATCACAATTATTTAACACGATTATGAGTGGGTCATATGACCAAAACCTTATATGAGTAATTTATTTAATGATAGTAATCGAATGGAAATATGTTGGCTATGATATCTAAATTTTAGATACCAGTGAAATTTCACAATTCTCAATACCAATTTCAATACCACAGCAGAATACAGGCTTTTTTTAATTCATGCAAGTCAGCCAACAGCCTAACATGAAAATTTAATAATCAAATGTAAAATAAAACACAGCATAGTCTTCACTGTAAGAATTAAACTTGCTTTGATAATATTTAATATAGAGATTATTTACATAGACTGGGCAGCTTTTGTAGCTTTTGCTTACTAAAGCTACAAAAAAAAAAAAAAAACACATAAAACTTAAAGAACTACTATTTCTATTTATAAAAGTGTCAGGGCTCAGGTTTAATCTGTCTCTTTTCCCTGCATGAGTCTTTGTTTTTGTTCGCTCAGCTCAGCGCGGTTGTGCACGTTCTTGCAGCTGTTTGTTATTTTCTCATCTATTCTTTCCTTATTTAAACCTGATGTTTTCACCTTTTCTTTGCCAGCGTGTTTTGTCGTTTACGCTTTACACGTGTCTCTTGTTTTGGTCTATTTCTGTTTTTTTTCTGTCCAGTTATTGCCAGTTACTGTCTGTGCTCCCTGACCAGTGGCTTGTTCATCAGGACTTTTGCTCTGGATTGTTATTTATATCCGTGGATCAAGTTTGATTGCCTGGGCTATCATTTTTAATGACCCTCGCCTGTCTCTGGGCCCTATCATACATCCGGTGCAATGCGGCGGCAAGCGCAACGCAAGTGTTCTTTGCTAGTTTCAGCCCGACGCAGTTATCATTTAAACGTCCTGCGCCACATTGTTTAAATAGCAAATGCACTCGCTCCCATCTGCGTCCATGGGCGTCTGGTCTGAACACCAGGTGTGTTCAGGTGCACTGTTGGAGCATTGCTATTTTGAGGAATCGGAAAACGACGGCGCCATTGACCAACACAAACAGTATTTTTTGTGTTATTTAAAGGGTGTGTTAGTGATATGAGCCTATAGGCGGTGTACAACACGCGTACACTGTTTATTACACACACAGGGCAGCAGCACACATATAAATATTACAAATAAAAGGATTAAAATGTAAAATATTATTACATGTCATATGCTCAGGGAGCTTTGGTGGAATCCGGCTTGTCCCGTAGATGGTCTACTCGCTCGCTTTAACCTCGCGCACGAGCAGATCCGTTTCCTCACTAGAGATGCGTTCAGTTTTTCCGCTTGCAAATTCCTCCATGTAAATAGCGAATCCGCCATGGTGCAAGCACAACTGACTTTTAAAGGGAATGGGAGATGAGACTCTGATTGGTTTATTGCATGTTACGCCCAAAACACACCCATGACTCATTAAGAGACTAGGGACAAAACAAATCCTTAAAATAGGGCCCTCTGACTATTTTGACCACTGCCTGGACTTTGACCTCTTTGATCTGGAATTGGCATCTCGTCATCTATTTTGTTCAAATTCATATTTAAACACTGAAAGCATAAGATAAGAGTTGAAAATCAAGCATTATCCAAACTTTCCAAACTCTGTACAAACCCTGATCTTACCATTCTCAAGGTCCATTTTGTTCAGGTCAGGCCTCATTGCTTCTCATCCACGTACAAGACAAAAAAGAAAATGGTGTTAATATTTGTAATATAAAAAAGTATTTTGAGGGTGAATTGTTGAATACTTTTCTATGGCACTCACGCTTTTGTTTTTTCCGTCTGTATAGGAATATTGCCAGTAGAATGAGCAGAATAAGAATGAGAAGTATTGTTACTATTAAGACCGGAACAAGCACAGTAGACCCTGCTCTG
Organism: Rhinogobio ventralis; assembly: GCA_039654625.1. Classification (NCBI taxonomy): domain Eukaryota; kingdom Metazoa; phylum Chordata; class Actinopteri; order Cypriniformes; family Gobionidae; genus Rhinogobio; species Rhinogobio ventralis. The sequence continues at coordinate 42,775,354 of CM077197.1, read as the reverse complement.
CCTGCACACAAAACCATTCAAGACATACTGTAAAGCATCTGCGTCAAAGTCTCAATGCATGTAAAAAACTGTGTTGAATGATTCGCTAGCAAACCTGTGGGACAGTCTTTCAGAGTAAAGTCTGCGCTCTTGCTGTTCGCTTGATTCTTCACAGTGCAGGTATAAACTGAGTCAAGGTTTTCCTCCTGTTCGTCGACAAGAAGCTCTGATCCCGCCTGAACATTTACATTCGGTCCACTCCATTCGTAGCTCGGCTGAGTCCGGGATTCCACCGAACACAACAGTTTTTGAACCTTTGAAGTCTCATCCGGTTCACAGGTCACCTGAGGCTCTGGCAGAGCATCTAGACCCAAAAGCAGAGAGATATTAGTGATAATTAGTTCATGTTTGGTCATTTTGAGATTAGCAATCAATAACTAAAATGTATCCCCAAAAATCTTATCAGTGGCTAATGCACTTTATCTGTTTTAAATATTTTTAATGATTTTTATTAGTAAATATTGTTTAAAAATCAATATAATTCAATTGAAAAATAGAAAAATAATAATAATTTAAACAGTTTTGAGTCTTCTTTCATACAATTTTCATACCAGCCACTGAAAACCCCATATCAGGTCACAATTAGATACAACACCTGGGGCGGGTTTACAAAAATCTTCTTAAGAAAGAATTTAAGAAAATATTTAAGATAAATAAGTTCATAAGAATATTCCTATTGTTTAATATTTTAAACAACCCTGTAAATTCATTAAAAATCTAACCTTTTAGGGATATATGGCAAGTTTTAGCTAGTAATCCTAACTTTAATTCTTTCCCCGACATTGACAGAATTTTCCAGCAATCTGTGTTTTCACTGTTATACAGTAGGTGGCGCTTTTATACATCTTCTGAAAGAGTGCAGAATTTCTGGATCAAAACACAGAAACATGTAAAATAATGCAATCATCAAACATTAAACAGCATATAAATCAAAACTGTCAATCGATACTGAATGAAATATTGACCGTCTAGGTCAGTGGTTCCCAGCCCTTTGTCCATGAAGCCCCCCCCCCCCCTTTTTTTTTCTTACTTAGTATTTTTGTCTTGCTTCCAGTCCAAATAATAAAAAAAAATCTTAAATCAAGATGCTTAAAAGATGGAAGATGCGTTGGGATAATCAAAATAAAGTGTAAACAAGCAAAATGATCTGCCAATGGGGTAAAAAAAAATGATCTTGTTTCTGTTTGGGATAGAAACAATCTGCCCCATTGGCAGCTCATTTTGCTTTCCAGAAAACAAGAAAAAATATCTTATGTAATTTTACTTATCTAGTAAATGCATCTTGATTTAAGAATTCTTATATATTTAGACTGGAAACAAGACAAAAATAGTAAATAAGAAAAGCATTTTGACAGTGTATAGAAAGTTTCCTTGGTTACCTCTGGAAACAAAGCAGCACCAGCGCTGCGTTTATACACTACTTTAATAGGCATCATACGAAGGTAAGATTAAAAGAAAATGTAATCGAAAATTGTGTGAAGTCAGTCATTCCCATATAAGCCCCCGCTATAATTTAATGTGTAGAATTTTCTTCCAATATTCCGAGCATCGCAACAGTGAGCTTGCTCTGGTACAGTATTTTTCCTGCTCTTCTCTTTGCATCTGTCTTCAGCGTGTCCCGTCTCTGGCCTCAGTTAACGTTGTCCACACAAATTACATTTTGAGAAATGATTGCAATGCATTTTGTGTGCAAGTCCGGGACAGAGACCGGGCGAAATAAAAACAAAAAAAACAGAACTGGCCGGTTCTGACTGATGGTCGGTAGACCGGTGCATCTCTACTGGCAACCCTTCACCTGAAGCTCTAATGAGGAGAACACGCTACCGTGCGAGGGAAAGAGTTCAGAACAGAGTGGAAGAATGCTGGATTTTTTAATAAAGTAGTTTGAACCATACACACCTTTTCACTGCATTATTATTGAGCCTGGAGACGCAGCCGCTGCTGATCTTTTCATGTTTGCCCTCACAGCTGGAGTGAACAAGCTCGCATCTTTTGCGTCATTAAAATGTGATCGGTTTATGTGATCAGCAAGCTGAGAGACCACGTATAGAATCAAAGGAAGTAATTGTCAACATTTTCGGATAAGTGGCCAATCATTTGGAGCATTCCTAGAAATTAAAGGAAAGGTTTTTCGTATCCATGTTTTACCTCAAAGCATATACAAACCCGATTCCAAAAAAGTTGGGACACTGTACAAATTGTGAATAAAAAAGGAATGCAATAATTTACAAATCTCATAAACTTATATTTTATTCACAATAGAATATAGATAACATATCAAATGTTGAAAGTGAGACATTTGGAAATGTCATGCCAAATATTGCCTCATTTTGGATTTCATGAGAGCTACACATTCCAAAAAGGTTGGGACAGGTAGCAATAAGAGGCCAGAAAAGTTAAATGTACATATAAGGAACAGCTGAAGGACCAATTTGCAACTTATTAGGTCAATTGGCAACATGATTGGGTATAAAGAGCCTCTCAGAGTGGCAGTGTCTCACAGAAGTCAAGATGGGTCACCAATTCCCCCAATGCTGCGGCGAAAAATAGTGGAGCAATATCAGAAAGGAGTTTCTCAGAGAAAAATTGCAAAGAGTTTGAAGTTATCATCAGCTACAGTGCATAATATCATCCAAAGATTCAGAGAATCTGGAACAATCTTTGTGTGTAAGGGTCAAGGCCGGAAAACCATACTGGATGCCTGTGATCTCCGGGCCCTTAGACGGCACTGCATCACATACAGGAATGCTACTGTAATGGAAATCACAACATGGGCTCAGGAATACTTCCAGAAAACATTGTTGGTGAACACAATCCACCTTGCCATTCGCCGTTGCCGGCTAAAACTCTATAGGTCAAAAAAGAAGCCATATCTAAACATGATCCAGAAGCGCAGGCGTTTTCTCTGGGCCAAGGCTCATTTAAAATGGACTGTGGCAAAGTGGAAAACTGTTCTGTGGTCAGACGAATCAAAATTTGATGTTCTTTTTTGGAAAACTGGGACACCATGTCATCCAGACTAAAGAGGACAAGGACAACCCAAGTTGTTATCAGCGCTCAGTTCAGAAGCCTGCATCTCTGATGGTATGGGGTTGCATGAGTGCGTGTGGCATGGGCAGCTTACACATCTGGAAAGGCACCATCAATGCTGAAAGGTATATCCAAGTTCCAGAACAACATATGCTCCCATCCAGCATTTGTTGCATTTTCCAACATGACAATGCCAGACCACATACTGCATCAATTACAACATCATGGCTGCGTAGAAGAAGGATCCGGGTACTGAAATGGCCAGCCTGCAGTCCAGATCTTTCACCAATAGAAAACATTTGGCGCATCATAAAGAGGAAGATGCGACAAAGAAGACCTAAGACAGTTGAGCAACTAGAAGCCTGTATTAGACAAGAATGGGACAACATTCCTATTCCTAAACTTGAGCAACTTGTCTCCTCAATCCATAGACGTTTGCAGACTGTTATAAAAAGAAGAGGGGATGCCACACAGTGGTAAACATGGCCTTGCCCCAACTTTTTTGAGATGTGTTGATGCCATGAAATTTAAAATCAACTTATTTTTCCCTTAAAATAATAAATTTTCTCAGTTTAAACATTTGATATGTCATCTATGTTGTATTCTGAATAAAATATTGAAATTTGAAACTTCCACATCATTGCATTCTGATTTTATTCACAATTTGTATAGTGTCACAACTTTTTTGGAATCGGGTTTGTAAACTCTCGCGCACCCCCTGCAAACTCTGGCTCTAAGGAGGGAGCGGACCCCAAGTTGGGAACCACTGGTCTAGGTTACTTGAAGGAGGGAACGCAGATGTTACATCAGAACTGAACTGACGAATTGGGATTTCGTCTGAGAGCCCAATCACCTTAAAGTGAAACAAAACGAGCCAGTGCACATTGGCAAGCAAGATTTGTTATTATGAAATTATGAACCCTGCCCCGTGAAGCAGGTATATAAGGAAGCGCGGTGCACTCGCTCAGTTAAGTTTTGCGCTGAGGAGCCAAGGCGGTGTGTCCTGGATGTTCAGCAGTGGTACAGCAATTTGTGGCACTGCAAACCAATTGGAGTCAAATGCATCCGAAAATGCGCTTCTCCGTTAACATCTTGAACGGGAGCTTGTGCAGGGCCCGATTTAGGACATACGGTTGGGCAGGGGGTGCGTGAGAAGGCATCACACCCTCTAAGCACACAGCACTGCCCGCTGGCGACACAATCTCCCAAAGAGCTGTCTCCTCCATATCTTTCACCTCCATATCTCAGGAACACCGCTTGGCCTGGTGCTTGGTGGGTCTGGCAGGGGCTGGGACGGGCTGCACCGCTTTCCTGCGGCTGGCTCCACGCTGTGGCTGATGCTGAGGCTGTGCTGGAGCAGAGGTGGAAGCCACAGACGGCAGCACTTACTTGTATCACAACCGGGTGCTCCACCGGGGGGATATCCGCGTAACCCTTGGCCACCCCACCATCGAAGGCAGTGAGAGCGGAGCTGGCAGCGCCGGAGCTGTTTCAGGCAGAAAACACTCGAACAACGCTAATCTTTATCCCTGGAGGACTCAAGCCCTCCCTCTGATGCAGTGATTGACATCTGATCCTCTGCCGGAGCCCTGACTGAGATGCTGGGTCCCCATGAGAAGGACCAGCAAACTCAGCCGGAAAGCATTTTTTAAAAATGTTGCCAGCCACCACCAACGTTTTTGATAATTTTCTGAACAAATCTAAACATGCAATATATCAAAAGAATAGACCCTCTGCTTTTAAACAAAAAAAACCACTTCATTCTAGCTTCATGCATTCTTTTTTTATCATTACTTGAATATAGGTAAGTTTCATAAAATAAAATAAACATTTTGAGCAAAAGGATGAGAAAATCACATCTACAAAAGATGGACAGATGGAGAGTCCAAAACCCCCAAAGCTTTACAGTCCTATAGCTCGTACTGGGTCGACACTTCATTCAGTAACATTAGGCAGTTTTGATTTATATGTTGTGTAATGTTAGTGATGCCGTTATTTTACGTATGCATATGACATATTGCTTGTTTCTGCTTCTTCTTCGCCTGTGTTTTAATCAGGAGATTCAGTACGCTTTCAGAAGATGTGTAATAGCGTTTTGTGAAAACACAAAAAGCCAGAAAATTCTGTCAATGGCAGATGTTCATCGTTTGACACTACAGACATTTAGTAGTCAATTCAGAGTTCATAGCTTTTCAAAATTCACAATTCATAGCTTACCCAAAACTATCACAGTATGGCTGGAGGTCTGGACGTTCCCATTGATCACAATGTCACATTGATACTGACCACTGTCTTGGCTGTTCAGCTTTCTTATTGTGAGCTGTCCTGTTACGATATCAACAACTATACGGCCTCTGAACGAGCCGTACGCCACCAGCTCACTCCCGTCATATTTCAGAACCTTGTTCTCATTATGTTTCCACAGAATTTCTACAGGCTTTCCAAGAATGCTTGGAGTAAGTGTGATCTCATTTCCAATTTCTTTATAGTCGTCACAGAAAACAAAATCTACAGGAGATAAAAGAGAGACACCATTAGTGAAGGTTTTTTGAGAGGGAGTAAAATATTTCAGTGGCAGGGTGTCTGTACATTCATTCTTAATGATTGAACAGCCCCTGTTTGGAGTGTTCTCATACAAAACTAAGAGAGGGGGAAGGTGGTCATCTGATGTACTCATAACCACACCTTAAGTGACGTGTGATCCAAAAATCACAACGTCAGCGGTGACGTGAGTACCAATCACTACCTTGCTTAGCATCCTTAGATGGACGAAAGTAAAATCACTACAATTGTAACTACATTAAAAACAAGAGGGTAACAAACACCACTTAAATTTACAGCCCGTAGATTCACACCTATACTACATGAAACAAGAGTATATTTCCCCAGTATTAAAAAAAGTTGCAATAGTTTGTTTTACTTGCCTTAAACACAGAAGGCCAAACTTAACCAGTGCACTTTTGCTATCAAAACAAATTACTGCAAAAAAATATTGATATGTACCCTGTAATTTTAAGCCTCTTGGCCTCTTCGTTTAGGGGTTAAAAGTTACCAAAGCCGTGGTTGTGTCTATTTTGCTCTCTTGATATTTTACAGTGTCACCTCTACATTGCTGTGCACTTTTTTTCTGCATCATGGCTGATTTGTGGTTTGTATCACTAATAGATTCCCTGAGTTTTTGTATTTTTGCGTATTTCCCATTCATTTCCAATGCACTAAAGACTATGCAGTGATTTACATTAGATTTTTTTTTTTTCTTACTAGAATGCTTCTGTTTAGATGTAAGATGAAAAAAGTAAAGCACTGTTAATTTTATTTGTTTCTTTCTTATATTTGTTCTGCTGTTTATTGCATCTTTGTTCTTGTGATTATTAATATAGTAATTATTATTAAGAAAGATGCAACGTAATGCATCAAGATCATTTTATAATCGAATCTTTACCGTCTGAATCGTAATCGAATCTTAAGGCAAGTGCAGATTCACCCTTCTAGTCGCAGTAACGCCTTCAGTGGTTTGACTTGGTGTGCCAAATTTGGTGGCATTACCCGGGATTTTAAGGTATGGTTGTTGGGTGATTTTGTTTTGGAAGCTTCAGAAAACTTTAAATAAGATTTCTCTCAAAATGAACTTTGCTAATGTTAAATAATGCAGTTTGGATTCATTGTGATTATACTGGCTGGGTTTATAAAATTAACAGGATATTTTTACAAAGCTTGCCTATTTCCAAATGTAATTGTGTGCATCTCTGATGATTATATTGCCTGTGTGTAGATTAGGTTAGATACACTCGCTACAACACACCCCAAAGTGGAGGCTGCCATAGCATTGCCAGCGGCACTGAGCAGAGTTTTGCCACTGTAGTGGACACGGTGTGTCTGTGGCTTAATGGACTGACAGTGCGTGTCCACTGGCACAGAGCGAGAGTTTTCGATTCATTCCTATGGAAGTTGAGCTTCACCTTGGGCACACACCGTAAGTCCATTTGTTGTTGGTTTCTTGTTGAGTGCACTATAATTGTTGTTGAGTGAACTATAATCTTCAATGAAAGGTTCTGTGTTTCGTTTATCTATATACAGTAATAAAAAAAGAATCAGTACAAAGTTCAGTGAAAGTCCCTCATTCAAAGAGAGTATTCACCAAAGTTTACACACGTTCAACTTTATCTATTTAACTTGTCGTTCAACTGTAATCTTTTAAGTCTGGCTTTAAATGTGCCTTAAATGATAATATCTAAAATAATCCTTAAACCGTTCCAGAATTTTTTAATCAACTAATTAAAGAAACATATCCATGAATGTCTGTTGTTGTTTCGACCTGACCTGATTTTAAGTTCATTGCACCTGCTTACAGGGGAAAATGCTGTCTTTATCTCCTGTCCATGTTTGAAAAGCTGTCAGACTTACCTCGAGCAAAACAGAGACATGTAATGTAAACCAAAGTCTTAGTTACTGCCATCTTCCCTGTTGTCTCGAGAGTATTTTTAAAGTCCCAGTGAACCGGAAGTAGCAACTGAGTTTTCTGAAAGGGAATATTGAAATGAGGGCAGGGTTTTACTTCAGCGCTCCTCCTCTCCATCTCTCGCTCATAGCAGACTAACGGTCGGAGGGGAGTGGTTAAGGATATTCAAACCCAAGCCGTCAAACTGCCGTCATCTGAGAAGGAACGCCATTCCAGACCGGAAGTTACTTTTCAGATTTTGATTAAAGATTACCACGACAAACAATTTTTTCTGTGTATTAACTTGCACGGATTAATTGTTCACCCCAAGACCTGTAATGTGTGCTGACAAAGTAAATAGGGTCAATTTTGATTTCATGAGGACTTTAACCCGGTGTGCGTGCCTGTGCGGAAATAATTAATGTAAAACCCATTTGTTGCATGAATCTCAACAGTGAATGCTAAAAAACTAAATAAATAAAAACATTAAAAAGTTGCCACACTGTTTAGAGGCAATGAGTAATGTATAAAGATGGTGGTCTAGTGGGTTCCGTTCCAGGCTGCCACCATCACCACCACTGCCACTAATATGCAGAAGGTTGCTGGTTCGATCCAACCTAGCCACCACCAGTGTGTCCTTGAGCAAGGCACTTTACTCCAGGGGGATAATCCCTGTAATAATTGCGACTGTAAGTCGCTTAAAGCATCTGCCAAATGTAAATAAAGGTCTAAATGCACCTGCTTTATATGAGGCAAATGACAACCTGTTGTATAATGATATAAAGGTCTCTTTCATGATAATTTTCACAGTAAAATCGATCAGAAAATATTACACATAATATGGATTATGGAAATAATCTAAAATCAAAAACGCAACATTCATTTCTTTAAGGGTGTGTTCACACTTGGCATGTCTGGTTCGATTATAATGAACCCTTGTGCGATTGCTCTGTTAGGGCGTTTTTACACTGGGTACATGTGTTGTTCCAGGCGCCCCCCGCAGCTTTGGTCTGTTTTTTTTTCTTTTTTATATATATATAAACTTTATTCAATTCAACAAGAACAAGACGTACATACTCACATTACCACATTCACATTAGTTGCCAGGAAATGAAAAGAAAAAAACGATATAAATTTCAATGCTTTCAAAGCATTACATGTTTTCGGCGCTTTTTTGTTTTTAGTTTGTTCCAAAAGATTGACATATAATTCAAAGTCAAATGTGCAAAATTTGGTTTGCACAAAGCCCACTTCTTTTTATGTATATGGTATTTTCCTAATAAAATAAATAATTGTACAATATGTTGTTCTTTACTTTCCAAATTGGCATTCTAAGTATAAAAAGGCACATCAAATACACAAATTTCAATCATACATTTCAGTTTCCTATTATTAATCTTTCCAAAATAATCTTGAATAATTACAGTAAAAAAAAAAAAACAGATGCAAAATAATTATTTTTCTAATGCACAAAATTCACAGGTATATGAAATATTGAGCTTAAATCTTTCCAAAACATTGCCTGGCTATCACCAGACCAAGCTCTATTTAAGACTGAACATTTGTCTGGGGAGTCTGCTCTGTATTTTCTACTGCACAAGAGGCGTGATCAACGAGCATAATTCAAATGACTCTGTATGCAATTGGATAGACCTTCAACCAATCAGACCACAAGCGTGATCAATGGACAACGACCCATCCCTTCTCTATCTGTCATCATGTTAAACCCGCCAATAGCGCGCCAGGTGGATAAGCCAGTCTGTGATTGGTTCCTGCAAAAGTGTAACAGAAGCAGTAGAAATTGCAGGGCGAAATCAAATCACCGGCAGATCAGGCTGGGTTTACCCAGTCTATCCAAAACATGCTTCGCAGGATAAATTCTGTGAAGTATTTTGTAAAACACTTAACAGCATTTCATAAAAGCACACATCTCAGATTTTTTTCTGGACTTGAATTAGGAAAGATTCAGCGATTCCTGTTCTACTACAAAGACTAAGGCCCCGTCCACACGGAGACGCGTTTAGCTGTACACGTAAAATTTTTTATATCATATCAGTGTTCCGTACAGACGGATCCGGCATTTTAGGAGCCTGAAACCGGTATTTTTTGAAACCGGGTCCCAGAGTGGATAAATCTGAAACGGACACCCTTGCGTTTTCGTGTGTACAGCCAATCTGTAGATTTTGTGAAACGGTGATGTCATCATCACACACAGTCTGAATAGGTTTTTTATTTTATTTTTACATTTGTATCATTAGATATTTGAGTAAGTTGAAATCCAATACTTACATTTAAAAGTATTTTAAAAATCCTGTTGTCACTGGAGCACAATGAATTTTGGGGTAGGCAAGGCCACGGAGGATCCATCTGTTTTATCCTTCATTTCACGGGAAACGAAGGATGCATTTGAAGAAGCCTTTGAATTGGGACAGCCTTCGTCACGCAGCAGTGACGCAATCAGCCTTCAAATGCGGCCTTCATAGGATGCAGCCTCTGAATTGGGACAAAGCCATATGGGGTCCCTATGGAAAGCGCCACAACCACTGAACTGTTGGCGATGCAGATGCTGGCAAGCCAGACACCAAGCCAATCTTAACGCACTTTGCCTGTTTGTACCCAACATGCGGGAAGAAACCGGCTCAACCCAGAGATTGTAGAACCTTGCAAAGGTATTAGGTGTCACCCAGCCCGCAGCCCCAAAGATGTCTTCTAGAGAGGCGCCGTGCGCCAGAGCCCAGGTGGAGGCAACACTCCTAGTGGAGTGAGCCCTCACTCCGAGGGGCACGGTATGCCTTGGTACACGGAGGCGATGGCGAAGTCGGTCGCTGTGCGCAGTTCCTGCATCAACCCCAGCTCAGAACTACCCTAGCAGTTCTTTAAGGGCTTTGGCCTGATGTACTTGCAGGATGGAATTGTGAGTTTATATCATGCAACTCTAACATATTAATATTAACCTTACTAGCATAAATCAACCTATTACAGTGAGTTTAATGAATAACATGCTGAATTAGCATAACCCACAGTTGGGTTTGACCTAATCTCAGCCTCACACGTCACGCACAAGGACCGTTGGCTAAACGTCTGATGCATAAGGCCTTACACTGTAAAACAAATGATTGTTTTACAGTGTAATGCAGGGATGGGCAACTTCAGTCTTGGACTCTGTCCTGCAGAGTTCAGCTCTCATAACCTAAACACACCTAAACAAGCTGATCAATGTCTTCAGGATTACTAGAAAGCTACAGGCAGGTGAGTGTTATCAGGGTTGGAGATACACTCAGGACAGTGGCCCACCAGGACCGATGTTGCCCATCCCTGATGTAATGGATTACAAGATAATAAACAAGATTTTAAAACAATTTCAACTCAAATCAGTATTTCATGTACAAATAATTATTTATTTAGTGAAAAGCTGAGTAATAAGTGGTATAACTGTACATTATCCCCTAAATGTTAATCTTTCAACTTTTCTTATGTATTGGCTCAAAGCTGCTTGCTAGGAATTTTGCTTTGCGTAAGCTTCTGATCAGGATCCTGATCACCCGGTCTGGGTTTATTTTGCGATGACAACTGGGTCGATGAACATTATTCCTTACATAGGGAATTCAGATCAACTTGGGCACTTTTTGCCATTGAGATGACTGGCGATTATCCTGAATTAACCTTAAATAACACTTAAATAGCACAAAGCAATTGTTTAGCCACAGAAGAGTTAGAATATATTTCTCAAGTCGAATAAAGCACAACTTTTATGGTATTATTATTATTTTTATTTCTTTTTTTGGAGCTTGACAGTCATGAAAGTCGTTCAGCTTGGATGTTTGCTATAGTTTTGCATTCCACTTTCCACTCCATGAGGATGAGCACATTAAACAGTTTTCATTTTTAGGTGTGCTAACATTTTAAGTACAACTTTATGTCATCAATAATAGAACGAAAACAACATTATGCAGTAGCACCTGGAAGATTATATCTGAGGGTACGCTTTTTTTTCTTTCTTCAAAAACAACAAAAAATTCTAATTAAATTTAAAAACTAAACTCTAAGAGAACATAATTGCCTACTATGTCTATTGTTCATGTATTTTAGTATAACACACTTCTATAAGATTTAAGACTCTTAAACAAACATCTTAAATCCCGAAAACGGCAAAAAGGAAATAAATGGCCAAAGACATTCATCTAGTAGCGCATGTCAACATAACAACAGAATGAAAAAAGTAAATAAATAAAAATGTTACCTCTCAAAAAAGTTTCCATCCAGCACATGCTAAACTTGTATCTAAATATGTTACAGTTTAAAATTAAATCCACATTGTTCTTAAGAGGGGCATCTTTCAGCCAAGAAAATATTTTATATTTAGAATGTTTGTAATGAAATGAAACAATCACGGACATTTTGGTTTGTTAAATTTGTGATAGAAAAACTAAAGGAAGTTTAATAAAATAGGGCATTATTATTGCAGCAGCATCTGGCACATACTGGATCTCTATGCCCTCTCACCTTACCTAAGCTTTCTACAGTGGTTTCATCAGAGATTATTTTGGGAAGAATATTTCCTTAAATAACTGATGACTAACATTTATCGAAATAATGCGATCATATACTTAGCCAATTTACTGACATTGCATGTCTTTGGCACTCATATGCTCCTGTCAATCGCAGGCATGCAGAGCATCTACTACTTCTAAAATTATGTTTGCATGGTAAAAACTACAGTTTTCTGCATTGATTACTCATAAAATGTGGTTTGATCTTTCTCTAAATCACAATTATGGATAATAATAATCTGACTAAACTAAAACATAAACAGTTGTATGGTACTCTTCAAAAAAAAGTAAGACATTGAGTGATCCTTGACAGGGCAGGCTGGGTAAAGTCATTGGAAATCCAGATCGTTTCAAAGGGTTCACAAATGAATTCTTGCCACTGTACTGAATTAATGTGAAACATTGACAGCAATAGTTTTATCTAGATGGCACAATTTAAATGTATCTGGACTCCTCAAGCACATGTTTACTATCTGTTTTCACTTGCTGAAGGGTGTGTTCATCATGTCCTTCATTATCTTTTATTATTCCTGACACTCCTTCAGTGTTTCCTTCTCTCAACTCTCACTACTTCCTTCACGTGGCTCTAGGTCAGCAGTGTTTTTCTGTTCATCTGTCACAGCTGATGAAACTTCACCTCCCTCAGTGCTGATCTCACATTCTGTACGGCTCTGTTTGCTCACATCCTGCTCTGACTATGATTTTCCTTCATTGCCTGCCGTTTCTTGTCTACATGTCATTGTTTGCGTTGTCTGGATCATAGTTATTTACACCACAATCTTGTAACTTTTGGTTATTTTTGACTCATTTCTGGAGGATGTTTCTCCTTCATGTCTTGTTCTGGCTCACTGCTCATGTCTCTCTGTCCACCATCACCACCATCTTCTTGTTGAATTTGCACAGTTTCTCCTTCAACAACCTTTATCAATCAGTTTACAGCTTTGGTCTTCATTGGTCATATCTGATTTCTCAGATTTCACTGCTTCATCTTGCGACGCTTCATCTGACTGAGACGCACTGTTTTCTGTACAGTCTGGATCAGTTTGTTTGTCTTGTTTGTCAGAGTCAACGCTGCTTTTTCCCTCAGATATCTCTGGGTCATGATCTTTTTCTGTTGACATTTGTTCCTGGCCATCTTTCTGTTCCTGATTTGTTACAGCCGTTTCCTCCTCATCCTGCTCCAGTCCAGGACGTTTTCTTTCTTCTCTGTCTTGGTCTGTGTAATTACTTAGGTCAGTGTGATTGGAGGATGAGACACGGCTGGTTATAGGTTCCTTCTCCAGATTAGCTGGTAAATCTATAACAAAATTGAACAAGATGAGGAACATCATTCAAAATACATTGTTCAAATGACTAATACATGACAATATCAAACTTCTGGGTCAGAACTGGTACAGTTAAAGTCAGGTCAGAAGTCAGAAACTGACCTGCCGGAGCACTGGGAGCTTCCCCATCCAACGAATGATCCAACGGCTGATCCACGGCTGATCCATTGCAAGGTTCATCTAAAATGAGCAGCAAAACAGATGTTTATTTCAGATTTTCCTGCAAGGTTTTATTTTTTCAGACAAACCCATCTTCTGCATTTTACCTGTGTTTGCTCTGTCTATCTCTTCCTGGTTTTCCTCTTCACTTCTCTCATTTTGCTCTCCTGGTTTCATGTCATCCTCATTATTAGCTATATCGTCGGTTTTCTGTTTGTTCTCGTTCTGCTGCTCAGGTGATTGTTCACCATCGTCACTTTTGCTCTTATTCTCATTTTCGTGTAGTTGCCCTTCTTCGTTTTCTGTATCCATATTGTTTCTTTCTGTCACAGCAGATTGTGGATCCTCAGTCTCTGTTTCTATGATTTCAAAATTGAACACAATATGAATTAGTAATTGTGTGTCCCTGTATTCATAGTAGCATCTGAAACTGAGGGTGCTTTCACACTGGCGGTTTAGTTCGGAACGGGGCACGGTTTGCATGAAAAATTGGAAATGTGAAAGGTGGTTTGGTTTGGTTCGGTTGCACTCGAACTGTGCCGCGATTCGTGTGAATATAAAAGCAACACGGACTCGGGTGCGCGCTTGTTCAGGAAGAAAAGGTGTATGATGACGATGTATTTAGGCGCCGGCAAACGTGCCCAGTGTGAAAGCCCCCTGAGATCTGCTTTAAACCCTTAAGACCTGATATACTTAAAGCAAATCAGGAATTTGTGTTTGTTTCAGGAGTTCGACATGGCTTGTGTGGGATAACAAATGTAAGAATCTGTTTAAAACTAAGGGAAGTGGCAAGAGAAATATTATTTTCTTATGTGTATTCAATCAATGCTGTTGCTTTTATATTATCAATTTAGTTAATACATAGATTTCCTTACATGTGTACCATTTCATGTATTGAAAACAGGTTTTGTACTTTTATTGCTTATTAACATAAGTTGTTTGGAAAGGAGGACAAGAAGAACATTTTCAAAAGAGTGTTAACTGTTTAAGAATGTAAGGGAACGAAGTTTCAAGCAGGTTATGCCGTACATTTAAGGGCTAGATTTAGTTTGACGAGCAATATATATATATTATATTGTTATATATTGTGTTTTACGTTTCTCTCTCTGATGTTTCAAAGCTAATCTACAACTGCTGTGAGAAGCAACTTGAGAATAATGACTTTCTGCAGTCACGGTCAGTTAGGAAGTTTAGGGAGTCAGATAAGATGTTTCCAATGAAAAATATATACACACGTCAAGTGGACACGACCATTATGGGATGTTGGTCAATATTATAGGATGTTGATGACTATTATGGGATGTTGGTGAATATTATGGGATGTTGATGAACAGGAAAATGTACTTATATGATAAAAGGAAGTAGAAGGTCTTATGATAATCTGCTCATTTGTTTATCCAATCCATTTTGACTGTCTTTGTTTGCTGAAAAATTAATAAGTATGATTTGACTGAACAAATACTCTGTTTTGTTTGGAGCTCACTTCCTAGCTCTCTGAGGTATGCTTCGTTTGTAAGAGAGACTACCCTGAATTTATTTTATTTATCCCTAAACGAAGAACATCGCTGTGAGTATATCGGGGCCTTTCGTTTTTTTGTAGAATACAAAAGGGGTGTTTTTGAAATCTTCACACAGCTCATTTTTATTCAACAGCTGTTGAACACTGTGCTGCAGCGCTCCGATCAAACGACAGCTCTTGATCCGTGACGTCAGGATGAACATCAGCGGCATCATTAAACACTGACATCGACCCTGACGCCCAGTGCCATATGTAATGTGAGAGTTGTGGTGGGAAAACTTTCAGTGAATAATATGTAGGGCTGTTTGTTATAAGCTAACACAGCACTGTTTATCATATTACACACATTTGAGTGTGTTAAAGTGATGTTATAATGCTACTCTGTGCGGCGACAGTGAGACACTTGTTCACACTGCAGTGAGCGAGATCATATTAGGCATGGTAAATCATGGTACTCGCGGTAAATCAAGAACACCAGATTTAAACAATAAGACTAACTGTGTTGAGCTGGAGAACAATGATTAGTTTTCTGTCCATGAATGTATCAAACACCTTGTCTAATAAAACACATCATATATTAAAGCGTCTTTGCTGTTTCCATGGTTTCTACAAAATAAAACCAGAAACCGAGGGTAACGCGGGTATGATGTCATTGATAGGCGACGGTCGGTGTCCTGGTTAAAATCGCTTATTTCTCTGGAATTAAACATTCTTGGAAACATTTGGGATAATGTAAGTACACAAGTCAACAAAATATATAACACTGTTCAATTTTTGGATATTTTAATCCAGATATCTTACATATTGTGCCTTTAACAGAAAATGACTCCTCAAATCGGGTGAACAAACCCTTAAAGCTCCTTCAGTGTAAATTTAAATACATTATAAAAGTAATAAAAATGTTAAGTCATATCCAGATGAGAATCATGTAATGTGTATTTTACCTGTGTCTCGTCTGTCTGTCGTCTCTTCTGTTTCTCCTGGTGTCTGATTATCCTCATTATTATCTGTTTTCTGCTCTTCTGGTGTCTCGTTCTGATGTTCAGGCGACTTCTCTCCATCTCCGCTCTCTTGTTTCAGTATCTGTATTCTCTCTTTCTCCTCTTCTTCTTGGCTTTGTAAGGATTTATAGCTCTCCTTCTCAGTTTCGTCAGGTTTGCTGTAAGTTTTTTCTTCTGCTTCAACTGCAGATTCGCTGTTCTTCTCATTTTTGTCTAGTTTTCCTTCATTTCCATTTTCTTTGTCCTCTTGGTTTGCTTCTGACACTGATTGTGGACTCATCGATTTTTTTGTTTCCTTCAAAAGTTTTTGTTCTTCCCCTGAATTCTCTGATCCATTGTCCTGTTCCCATTTTTTATTAGCAATAGACTCTTTTTGAGAGGGAAGTCTGTTGTGACTAGGGAGTGTGGCGTCAGATGAACCTGAAAGAAAGCACTCAAAGATCTTAATCATTCATTCTCATTGAGAGCGGTGAGTTTATAGTGCTGTCCAGCAACAGCTACCACTGTCAATATGATGCCAGCACGTCTAGTGATAATAATAATAAGTCATTTGTTACCTGTCATAACATCCGTTGGGTCCTTTTTCAGCAGGTTTCGGTCTTCACCTACATTAACAGAAAACATTTTTTATTATATAAAATGCTCATGCTAGGACTGCTCGATCATAAGCTACTAAAGTTATTCAGTCTAGAGCAGCGAGTGATTTTCTCTTTGTCTTTTGTTGTTTGATCAACATTAAAGGTGCACTATGTAACATTTTTTCAGTAAAATATCCAAAAAACCACTAGGCCAGTGTTATATATTTTGTTCAGTTGAGTACTTACAATATCCCAAATGTTTCCAACTATTTGTAAATCGTGAGAAAATTGATATTTTAACCAAGGAACCGGGACGTGTGAGGGAGTCGACTGTCAATTGCGTCATATCTGCGTTACCCTCGGTTTCTGGTTTTATTTAGCAGAAACGCTTTACTCTCACTGCAGTGTGCAACAAGTGTCATAGCAGCCGCCGAGCGAACGCACAGAGTAACGTCAAAACATCATCAACACACTCAAATGGATCTAATATGATGAACAGAGCTGCGTTACCTCATACTCATGACCGGAAAAGCGGAAATGGAGCCGGCGACTGTGGCATAATAAAAGTCCCGCCGCTCGCTGGGCGTGTGTTGCGCAATAGCTCCAGTCGGTCCTGCTCTGCTTCATACTACAGTAACGTTAATAATCGCATCCACGAACATGATTTCTGCCCGAGTCCTATCCCGATTCTTTTCCACCGGCTGTGAGGGGAAGACCACATGTCCCAAGATCCTGCGCTCAAACTAGGCGTCATCAAACTACGCCTTTGTTTTGAATAGGCAACCTCTAGCGGACGGAAAAGTTACATAGTGCACCTTTAAGGACACAGAACGCAGCAGGTTTATTAGGCTGCTGTCACTTTAAGAACGAATGCATGGATCCAATGCACTGATACACATGATATTTTCTTCCAACTGTTTACGTTCACTAACCGACTAGGTGTGTGTGAATACTCATTGAGTCAGACATTTGGCATATTTTTGGACAGTTTAGACGTGTACCCGGAGCTCAAAGTTTACTTTGCTTGTCCGCGTTCAGCTCAGTTTTGGAGCGCGCACACAGAAAGTTCTTTTTAAAATCAAGCACGTCCCATTTTTTAATGATTTGACTTATTTGCGTGTTAAGTTTGAACATTTTAAGAGGAACGAAAGTGCACCGCTGGAACGCAACAAATAATTGCTTTATCTTGATTATTCTATTTTCACAATCGTTAAAAAGTAAAAATCAAAATTCAATTGCGATTAATCACACAGGCCTAGCTCATGCTCTATTAACTCTCTATTTAAGTGAATTTACAGCAGTGTTTATATGCCATGCTTTAGATATGTGCAGAGATTTAGAGATTTGTCCCTCGTACTAAAATAAGTACTATATCTATTGATCAATATCAAGCGGAGCAGCATTCACATCTCACTGACCTGCAGTCACTGGGGATCGTGTGTTTATCCTAAGCTTCGGCATTGTTTGTCACTGCTGTCAAATTAGACAACTATTAAAATATCTACATAGCGCCAGCAAAACTAGGCAAGAAGCCCTACAGTAAGCTTAAGAATAAGCGAGTCTGGCGGTGGCATAAAATAGCGTCAAGCAGGGTCGGAAATGCCCAGAAAAAAATTATAAAAATGCCTGCAAAATTCAAGATATGAATTGTACAGTACCTGTATAAGTTTTTGTCTTTTATGTTTATATCATATGATATAGTTAAGCACTGTCGAAAATGCCTTTTACCTGATGAACATCAGCACGACTGCAAATGTAAGATTCATTTCAATAAACAATAAGTTGATATTAATTTAAATTTTTAAACAGCTATATCAATTTTGACTCTCTTATTAAGGCAGTTTCATGATTTTTTCATTTCATATTTTTATATTCAAAATGTACATTTTAAACACTAATTACATAACATTATTCGTGCAACTCTAATTGCAGTGTAAATGCATATAAATAATAATAGTATAATAATAATAGTAATATGGTAATTTTTGTTAGCAATGCATAACATTGATTTTGATTTACTATTTCCAGCATAATGCCAACAAAGGACATATTTATTTATTTAAATAAACATGCAAATCATTTGAAGGTGTTTAGTCCCACTTTATATTAGGTGTCTTTGACTACTATGTACTAACATTTAAATTAATCATTTCATTTAATGTACTAATTGTGTACATACATGTTTTTACAATTGTACTTATATTATAAAAAATGCCTGCATTTGTAATTACACTGTTGACCTTCCCTTACCCCTTAACCCACCCATACCACCAAACCTGTCCTAATCTTACCTGTATCTTGAACATAGTAGTAGGACACCTAATATCAAGTGTGGCCAGATGTTCTACAGATACTAAGGCCGCATTTACACTGCATGGTTCAAGTGACCCAATTCTGATTTTTTCCTTCCATGTGGCACAGATCGGATATGACCCACGAACGTGTAAGCAGGAAAAAAAGAGCATGGATTCCAATATTCTCATGCCTCACTTATATGTGGAAATAAATCTGATATGAATCAGCTATGCGTTTGCGCCTACCGTGTAAGCGGACAGATCGGATATCCCATCAACGCGAGTTGTACGTCATTGAAAAAAGTGGCTTTTTGAAGCATTTCGCGGTACAGATATATTTATAAGCAGAGTATTAATTTTGTTCATTTGTGTTAAATACGAGACACAGAGAGAGAGCAGTTGTCATGTAAATGTACAGTATGAAGCAGCTTTACAAACAGTCTTTTCAACCACACATTATCGTTATTTATGTGTTACAAACATTTAAATAACAGGGGACAAATGTGTAATGGGATAAAAGTTTACAGTTTGGTATGAACATTGATATCTATATGGTAGCAATCAATCTTTTTGAAAGTGTCATTGTTTTCGCTTATCTTGTTACGCCAGGAGGTGGCGACAAGAGACTGTTTAAAAAAAGTGTTCGTCACTGAATCAATAATTCAAGAGATTTTCCTCTTTAGTCTTTATGAATGAGACATGACTCCTTCATTCAAATTATTATTTTTTATTAATTATTTTGTTCAAATTAATGTTTTTTATTTTTTTTTAAATTATGAACATTTTGTCAGAACCCCAAGTAAATTTTGTGTTATTTTGTTTAGTTTTTTCTTCAGAATCGTGGGAGAAACGCAATCTCAATTTTAAACAAAACAAATCGTCCAGCTCTACAAGGAAGATATTCAAAATTCAAGCTCAATTCAAACCTAGAAAGCATAAGAGTTTAAAATCAAGCATTTTCCAAACCCTGATCTTACCATTCTCAGGGTCCATTTTGTTTGGTTCTGACCGCCTTGCTTCTAATCCATGAACATGAAAAAATGACAAGAAAGGATAATTGTTAATCTTTGTGAGACATGGGTGTCAATTACAGATGTATTTGAAGGTGAATTTTTGAATATTTTTTTTCATGGCACTTACGCTTTTGTTTTTTCCGTCTGTATAGGAATATTGCCAGTAGAATGAGCAGAATAAGAATGAGAAGTATTGTTACTATTAAGACCGGAACAAGCACAGTAGACCCTGCTCTGCCTGCACACAAAACCATTCAAGACATACTGTAAAGCATCTGCGTCAAAGTCTCTATGCATGTAAAAAACTGTGTTGAATGATTCGCTAGCAAACCTGTGGGACAGTCTTTCAGAGTAAAGTCTGCGCTCTTGCTGTTCGCTTGATTCTTCACAGTGCAGGTATAAACTGAGTCACGGTTTTCCTCCTGTTCGTCGACAAGAAGCTCTGGTCCCGCTTGAACGTTTACATTCGGTCCACTCCATTCGTAGCTCGGCTGAGTCCGGGATTCCACCCAACACAACAGTTTTTGAACATTTGAAGTCTCATCCGGTTCACAGGTCACCTGAGGCTCTGGCAGAGCATCTAGACCCAAAAGCAGAGAGATATTAGTGATAATTAGTTCATGTTTGGTCATTTTGAGATTAGCAATCAATAACTAAAATTTATCCCCAAAAATCTTATCAGTGGCTAATGCACTTTATCTGTTTTAAATATTTTTATTGAATTTATGAGTAAGTACTGTATTATTTATGAGTAAATATTGTGCTTTATCAGGTATATTAATTCATACCATTTTCATCCAACGCCTGTACTTTATGAATGCCAGCATACAGTAGGATTAAGTGTGCTATGCATTAAATTAGCTGTTCATGTCCTCTCCAACTTGTACTGACGGTCAGTTTTGCCGGTTAATCCGCACCGATAACCAATTGCTGGAACAATCGGTTATCGGCAAAAATCCATCCGAGAGTTTTTCCGGGTTGTGTCCGTAGCTGGAGTGGCTGAGAAGTGTGCGCTGTCATTATACAGTACGAGAGCGGCCTCTAGAGGCCAAATAAAAACCATCACTGAAGCCTCATGGAGTTTGTTTTGACACGCGAGGCTGCGCTGACACTCAGATTTAAAACATTATACAGTATACTACCATGCGTGTTCTCATATTA
Source organism: Rhinogobio ventralis (assembly GCA_039654625.1). Classification (NCBI taxonomy): domain Eukaryota; kingdom Metazoa; phylum Chordata; class Actinopteri; order Cypriniformes; family Gobionidae; genus Rhinogobio; species Rhinogobio ventralis. The sequence goes on along the minus strand of CM077197.1, from coordinate 42,754,247 downwards.
TTCTAAAGTAATTAATTGGTTGACTAGATGCTGCATTAGTGGAGAACAGCAGTGTGTTTGCCGTCGAGGCTGAGAGGACACTAACACTAGTAGCTCAAGCGGTTAAAACAATGTGACAAAAACACACGCAAGCCCGACCCAAATGATTAATGTCACGATTGTTACCATCTATTAGCTGGTCGCTTTTATGCATTCGTTATCCAGAGAAGTTGCATTTTTAAAGCAAACTGTCAGAAACACATTCAATTTTTAAAAAAAATTATCGTCACTGTAATTGTCACAGGGTGTTTTTGGTTATGTTTCATGTGTTTAGTTTGCCATGTTTACTGTCACGTTTCTAAGTTTGCCATGTTCAATGTCATGTCTTGCCATGCACTTCCTGGTCTTGTCATGTGATTCCCTTGCCCTCATGTGATCCTGCCATGTGCTCCTTTGTCTTGTGTTCTGTTGTCATGTTCTCATTGGTTTATTGGTTAATCATTGTTCACAGGTGTGTCTTGTCTAGTCATTAGTCCTTGTGTATTTACACCCTCATGTTTGCCATGTGTCTTTGTCTGATATTGAACCTGCTTGTTGGTGAGTCTCTGCTCTGCTCTGGTCTGGTCTGGTCTTTGTTTTATGTTAAGTTAATAAACTGCATTTGGGTTCTGAAACTCACCTCCAGTGGACTAGATGTTACAGTAATATATATTTTGATTAGATAATCATCAAGCGTTCTAAAATATAAGCAAATAAAGTGTGGGAGTATACATACAATACAATTGAATTAATTTCAATGCTGATACATTTTTATATAAAAGGTATATCAAAGTATAATTAATATATTAATATTTTTTTTCTACTTAAAAAGTACGGTACATTTTCATGGTTCAGTACTGTTTTTCAATTTTTGTTATAGAGTTTAGCACTATTTTATGTGTTATGTTAGTTTTCATTCAGTATCTGTTATCGGTTGATTAATCGGTTATCGGCGCCTGGGCCAACCTAGTTATCCTTATCGGTAGAATCCACTATCAGTCGACCTCTACTGACAATTATTATTTTTATATATATATATATATATATATTACACTCACCTAAAGGATTATTAGGAACACCTGTTCAATTTCTCATTAATGCAATTATCTAATCAACCAATCACATGGCAGTTGCTTCAATGCATTTAGGGGTGTGGTCCTGGTCAAGACAATCTCCTGAACTCCAAACTGAATGTCAGAATGGGAAAGAAAGGTGATTTTAAGCAATTTTGAACGTGGCATGGTTGTTGGTGCCAGACGGGCCGGTCTGAGTATTTCACAATCTGCTCAGTTACTGGGATTTTCACGCACAACCATTTCTAGAGTTTACAAAGAATGGTGTGGAAAGGGAAAAACATCCAGTATGCAGCAGTCCTGTGGGCAAAAATGCCTTGTTGATGCTAGAGGTCAGAGGAGAATGGGCCGACTGATTCAAGCTGATAGAAGAGCAACTTTGACTGAAATAACCACTCGTTACAACCGAGGTATGCAGCAAAGCATTTGTGAAGCCACAACACGCACAACCTTCAGGCGGATGGGCTACAACAGCAGAAGACCCCACCGGGTACCACTCATCTCCACTACAAATAGGAAAAAGAGGCTACAATTTGCACGAGCTCACCAAAATTGGACAGTTGAAGACTGGAAAAATGTTGCCTGGTCTGATGAGTCTCGATTTCTGTTGAGACATTCAGATGGTAGAGTCAGAATTTGGCGTAAACAGAATGAGAACATGGATCCATCATGCCTTGTTACCACTGTGCAGGCTGGTGGTGGTGGTGTAATGGTGTGGGGGATGTTTTCTTGGCACACTTTAGGCCCCTTAGTGCCAATTGGGCATCGTTTAAATGCCACGGCCTACCTGAGCATTGTTTCTGACCATGTCCATCCCTTTATGACCACCATGTACCCATCCTCTGATGGCGACTTCCAGCAGGATAATGCACCATGTCACAAAGCTCGAATCATTTCAAATTGGTTTCTTGAACATGACAATGAGTTCACTGTACTAAAATGGCCCCCACAGTCACCAGATCTCAACCCAATAGAGCATCTTTGGGATGTGGTGGAACGGGAGCTTCGTGCCCTGGATGTGCATCCCACAAATCTCCATCAACTGCAAGATGCTATCCTATCAATATGGGCCAACATTTCTAAAGAATGCTTTCAGCACCTTGTTGAATCAATGCCACGTAGAATTAAGGCAGTTCTGAAGGCGAAAGGGGGTCAAACACAGTATTAGTATGGTGTTCCTAATAATCCTTTAGGTGAGTGTATGTGTATATATATATATATATATATATATATATATATATATATATATATATATATAATATAAATGGTCTGAAATATTGAATTTCACCCAGCAGAAGAGGCTCGTTCATTGTTTGACGCTTCAGATGGTAAGTAGTCCGACGGACGGACAGATAGAGTGATTGATTGATTACCCAAAACTGTCACAGTATGGCTGGAGGTCTGGATGTTCCCATTGATCACAATGTCACATTGATACTGGCCACTGTCTTGGCTGTTCAGCTTTCTTATTGTGAGCTCTGCTGTTTCAAAATCCACCACTACACGGCCTCTGAACGAGCCGTACGCCACCAGCTCGCTCCCGTCGTACTCCAGAACCTTGTTCTCATTGTGTTTCCACAGTATTTCTGTAGGGTTTCCACGGATGCTTGGAGTAAGTGTGATGTCTTTTCCAGTTTCTTCATAGTCATCACAGGAAACTAAATCTACAGGAGATGAAAAAGAGAGACACCACTAGTGAAGGTTCAGCAGCTCCATCTCAAAAATAAACCTGCGTTATATTTTACACCAAAATCAAAAGACAGATATAATACTACAATTAACAAATTGTAGACAATTAAGCATATTTTATTATTTGCATTGTATTTTAACATTTTTAATAAATGTTTAAATGCATAAGATATTTCCACCAAAATTCTCATTGCCATAATGTGTCTGTGTTTCACTATTTTAAGACAGATTGAGATTACTGTAATAGTCATTTTTAATTAAAAATATCGTAATACAACATTAGCAATGTTAAATAAACAATTAAAACAATAGACACTCCAATTATAACTAATACAACGAGATAAAGTCTCGAAGTTAACTTTTAAAAATATTTCAAACAATTTTTTAAAGTTTGAAGTTTAAAACCGTTCTAGTTTAGTAGTTTTGATAGATAGACACTCAAAGTGGTTGCTAGGATGTTGCTATGCGGTTGCTAAGGTACTCAGGTGGTTGCTATGCAGTTACTAGGGTGTTCTGGGTGGTTGCTATGAGATAGAAATAGTAGATAGATTTCATTTTCAAATGCAAAACACAATTAGTAATTTGTTGGCTCAAAAAAAAACAACAAAAAAACAATATTGTTGACAAACAACAATCACATTTTGGTATAAATCTCTATAATCGTCTCAAATAAAGGTTTTGTGTTTCTTTATCTGTGTGACAGATCACAGAACAGCTTGAGTACAAAGTTCAGAGAGGGGATTCCACACGAGTTTAACTTTGAATCTTTCAGTCTGGCTTCAACTTCGCCTCAAATGCTCCTGTCTGAAATAACCCCTATCTGCCCAGCAGGTCTGCTCACAGGAACAGTCCGTCTGTCTTCGTCTCCATGTTTGAAAAGCTGTGGACTTACCTCGAGCCAAACACAGACATGTCACGTAAACCAAAATCTGCGTGACTTCCATCCTTCCCTGTTCTCTCGAGAGTTAGTTTCTGTTTGACCCGGTGCGGAGATAATCAAACCCCATTTGCTGCATGAATCTCGACAGTGAGTGCTAAAAGCCAAAACAAATAAAACCATTCAAAAGTCGCCACACAGGTTTGAGGCAATGAGTAAGTAAGCATGGGGAACTCCGATTAAAAGGTATCGAGTGACACTGAAACTGTGGGCGGAGTGAAGGTGTAAACTCACCTTTATAAGTGACGCAAGCAGTCAAACGACAACCTGCTGCTGTTACATAACAGCATAATGTATCTTTCATGATCATTTCACAATAAAAGCCATCGCAAAATAATACACGAATAATATGGAGTTTTTTAGTAAAGAATGGGTCAGAATGAAAACCTGCTGTTTGTTGACAGATTCGAGAAGAATCTCCTCATTTAAAAAAAATAAAAATAATTATGTTATAAAATAATAATAAATATTATTATAAAATATTTAGAATTTTGTAAACAAAAATATGATAATATAAGTGAATGGATGAATATATAAATAAATGCAACTTTATTTTCGTTAATTATCCCTGATGTTCCCCGTGTTTTTTTTCCCTCCTGGGCCCTACTGAGGGCTGTTCCATAAAACAAGATTAGAATACAAGCCAGGCTTATTTTGGTTAGTCAGACTTATTGTCGGTGGATTCTGTTTCATAAAGCATATTTAAAATAGTTTAAACTCAGTTACTCTGGCAACTTATGCTGGGAAACTGACCTGGGGTCTCATTTATAAAGCGCGCGTACGCACAAAACGGGGCTGGAATCGTATGTATGCCAGTTCCCTCGCAAAGGTTGTGATCTATAAAAAACAAACTTGACGGGAGAATGTGCGCACCTTTAAGCAAACTTTGAGCCGTGCGTACGCACATTCTGGAGACGACACAGATGGTGAGGTCGTGAACTGAAGTTAGATTGTAGAAAATAAATGTGAGAAGAACGATTATAAGAATTAATGACATTTAATTTTCACTCCATTTCATACGTTATATCCACATTATCATGAAGATTAAATCCAACAGTGTTATTTGTGCCGATTGTTTTAGGCTATATACATCTAGTAAAATCCAAACGTAATTCAAAATGTATTCAAAAAAAAATAATAATAATAATCAGCGCTGCCTTACAGTCACATTGTCCACAACGGGAGCGCAGGAGGAGATGACGCGACTACATGTGATACAGAATAGCATGAAATACCCTTTTATTAGAGAACTGCAGAACAGTGTAAAAAGGAAATATTTTCCTTAATGTACATATATCGTAAAATGTCAAAGTCTGCAAATACAGTCATGAAGCACAATCGCTACTCATCATCGGTCCTAACTATTACGGTGTTCATTACAAAACCGTCAAGAAGCATGTGTTCACTATAAAAAATTTTCGCCCACAAATTAATGATGTGATTTTGTCAAGGTGTTAACGATCAGTCTATTTGCTAGAAACATATAAATCCTCCGGTGACCCGGGTATGTAATGCTTCATGTGGGATTGCACTCTCATTTACATGCCGATCAGCAATCATGAGGTGATTTGCATTGACTATTTATGGTTAAAAATGGGCGTGTACAGGGCGGGATATGAGGCTGGTTCACGTACGCACATCTGCGGGTGATCTGCGATTTATAAAGGGAACATTGCTTACAGGTGTGCGTACGCACCGTTTTATAAATCGGAATATTTTTTGGCGTACGCCATTTTTGGCTTTTGGGCGCACGTAAACTTTTAGTAGGGATCCTACGCACAGTTTTATAAATGAGGCCCCTGGTCCGGGGCAGGCTAACTGTCAGGCTAAGCTGAGCTCCTCTAACACTGACCAATAGGAACGCAATATTACCGCTGACTCTCTCGCATACCATTATTTGACTTTATTAACCACTATCAGTCCAAAAATAAATATACAGTATACAGAAAATCAACTTAAATAATGCTACAATGATAAAAGATACATGTGCCCATGATGGTTATGAGAAGAACATTACAATCTTAAAAAAAAAGAAGCTTTTTAAAGCAATCACAAAATAAATAATACCAAAAGCACTGACTACATTTTAACTGGTAAGATGAATCTGAGATTAGTAATTGGCCTAATGTCACGATCATCTGTCATCTTCAGCACTACATCACCCAGAATCCTCCTCGGTCCACCACCTGCACGCATTCATCACCACCCCAGCACCAGATATACACTCACCTAAAGGATTATTAGGAACACCTGTTCAATTTCTCATTAATGCAATTATCTAATCAACCAATCACATGGCAGTTGCTTCAATGCATTTAGGGGTGTGGTCCTGGTCAAGACAATCTCCTGAACTCCAAACTGAATGTCAGAATGGGAAAGAAAGGTGATTTAAGCAATTTTGAGCGTGGCATGGTTGTTGGTGCCAGACGGGCCGGTCTGAGTATTTCACAATCTGCTCAGTTACTGGGATTTTCACGCACAACCATTTCTAGAGTTTACAAAGAATGGTGTGAAAAGGGAAAAACATCCAGTATGCGGCAGTCCTGTGGGCGAAAATGCCTTGTTGATGCTAGAGGTCAGAGGAGAATGGGCCGACTGATTCAAGCTGATAGAAGAGCAACTTTGACTGAAATAACCACTCGTTACAACCGAGGTATGCAGCAAAGCATTTGTGAAGCCACAACACGCACAACCTTGAGGCGGATGGGCTACAACAGCAGAAGACCCCACCGGGTACCACTCATCTCCACTACAAATAGGAAAAAGAGGCTACAATTTGCACAAGCTCACCAAAATTGGACAGTTGAAGACTGGAAAAATGTTGCCTGGTCTGATGAGTCTCGATTTCTGTTGAGACATTCAGATGGTAGAGTCAGAATTTGGCGTAAACAGAATGAGAACATGGATCCATCATGCCTTGTTACCACTGTGCAGGCTGGTGGTGGTGGTGTAATGGTGTGGGGGATGTTTTCTTGGCACACTTTAGGCCCCTTAGTGCCAATTGGGCATCGTTTAAATGCCACGGCCTACCTGAGCATTGTTTCTGACCATGTCCATCCCTTTATGACCACCATGTACCCATCCTCTGATGGCTACTTCCAGCAGGATAATGCACCATGTCACAAAGCTCGAATCATTTTAAATTGGTTTCTTGAACATGACAATGAGTTCACTGTACTAAAATGGCCCCCACAGTCACCAGATCTCAACCCAATAGAGCATCTTTGGGATGTGGTGGAACGGGAGCTTCGTGCCCTGGATGTGCATCCCACAAATCTCCATCAACTGCAAGATGCTATCCTATCAATATGGGCCAACATTTCTAAAGAATTTTTTCAGCACCTTGTTGAATCAATGCCACGTAGAATTAAGGCAGTTCTGAAGGCGAAAGGGGGTCAAACACAGTATTAGTATGGTGTTCCTAATAATCCTTTAGGTGAGTGTATGTTCTTCTGTTTCATTCAGTGTCTGTCGGTTCTCGTCTTTAGTTATACGTGTGAAAGAGTTTCCTGAGTTTTATTATTAAAGTTCCTGTCTCCTGTTCATCCTTGCCTCGTGAGCTTATATCCTACACGTGACACCTACAGTATATTAGCCTACAATTGATCTACTCCATTACAAATAGTCCCTTTACAGTTATTGCTATCACTTGTACACTTACTTGTAGGTTTAAAATTCTAAATAAGGCACATCTAATGTCCAAAAACAAATCAAATTTTAGATTTCTTTCAATAATTATTCCTTTTTTTTTCTTTTGTGATAATACCCACCACCAACACATAAAACCATAACCAATAAGTATACTTTTACCTAGGAAAATACAAAAAAGAGAAAAAAATACAAAAAAATCTATACATAAATTAATAAAAAATGAAACATTCACATATTTATATCAAACTCTTATAATGACACATAATTCAAGTAATTCAACACAGTATAAAACACACTTAAAGTGTTCATTTGAACACTACTTCGGATCATATATGGTCCCAATCTATCTAGTGTAAAAAGTACACCGTTTGTAGTGTTGAATTTACAGTGTTAATAATGCACCTTACAGTGTAGATAAATTTACACCGCAAGTGTAAAGTGTTACAAGATTGCAGAATGCTACTACCATTCCTCTTTGTCCCATCAGCGAGCAGGTATGGCTGTGTGGTCTCAAGGTGTTCTTGCATGTTAGTCCCTGCCTACAGATCATAGACAAAAATAACACTCAAAGTCAGCTCTCCAATTGGCCGTCTTTATATTAGTTTTCCACAGTACAAATCAACTGGCAATATTTTGAGGCAGACAATAGGTAGTGTTACAGAAATTCCCAAATTTACCGTTTTTCAGCTTGATATGAGGACATCTTTCCAGGTCTCTTGAAGCCCTGTGGTGATGTTGGAATCACATGGAGGAGGAGACGAACTGATGCAGGACCGCGGCCCCATTCTAAATTACAGATGTGACAACTTCAGCAAAAAAACGCATGAACGTGTATAGATAATCTTATTCTGAACTACAGTCGAACCTGAACCATCGGTTCCATCCTCTTTCACAGCAGATTCCACAGTCAATCAGATCCTTGAAGGTCTTAGGAGAAGCCTTTCCAGGAACTTAGCTGAGGTCTTCTCACCAAAAACCAGAACATCACCAAACAGTTGCGTCGCATAATGACAACCAGGAACCATTCTGTTCAGATGATTGTGTAGTCACAGAGTAGCACCGTTCACTCACACATTTACGCATTTGGCAGACGCTTTTATCCAAAGCGACTTACACTGCATTCAAGATACATATTGTACAATTTGTCAGTTCTTGCTTTTCCTGGGAATCGAACCCATGACCTTGGCATGGCTAGCACCACGCTCTACTGTTTGAGCTACAGGAAAGCACGCCTGGCATTAACATTCATCTTGGGTGACGCACAAGTGAACAACTGGAAGTACAGGTGTAAACGCACCCAAGACGCATTGAGATTTGATTGTTTTAATGAGGTCTAGGCCACATTCTTTTTTTTACTCACCTTCATGTCGTTCCAAACCCACAAGACTTTCTTTCGTCTTTGAAACACAAATGAAGATATTTTTGATGAAATCGGAGAGCTTTCTGTCCCTCCATTGACAGTCCACACAATTACCGCTTTGACGCTTCAAAAACTTCATAAAGAGATCGTAAAACTAATCCAAACGAATCAAGCAGTTTAGTCCAAATTTTCTTTTTCTTCTGTTTATGTTCGTTGATTAATGTTTATATGTGAATAAAAGTCTACGTTACATCTATTCATCACAAAGCGATCGAGTCACTTTAGAAAATTTGGAGTAAACCACTTCATTCGGATTGGTTTTACGATCTCTTTATGAACTTTTTAAAGTGGTAATTGTGCGGACTGTCAATGGAGGGACAAATCGCTCAGATTTAAAATATATTCATTTGAGTTTTGAAGATGAATAAAAAGTATTTTCGGGTTTGGAATGACTTGAGGAATGACAACAATTTTACTCTTTTGGATCAACTAACCCTTTAACTGGTTGCAGTTTAATATCTTGAATTAACACGATGACAGTGATTGATGTGTCATCATGAATCAATCGCCCAAGACACGTACATTCCAGGTCTGAACAAAGGCAGATATTGTGTTGTTGCCCAGTTACGTTTTAATTTTTCATGTTCATTTGTCATGTTTTAAAATGAATATTACATGACTCACAATTCTGGATTCATCTTTCTTGAAGAGCTTCCATCACTCAGAAGTCATCAGACTCACAGTTTGCCATCTCATGAGAGGAGCTTCCTTCACGTGACACTGCAGGGGTCTGGGCCAATTCTATTGAAAAAGGGTTTAAAAATAATATTTCCAAAATTCAGTAATGCTATACAATTTAAATTAGTAAAAATAATTGTGATTACCCTTCATTTTGATTATGCTGAGAGCTGTCTATAAAGCACGGGTGTCAAATTGTAAAATTATTCATTTTAGGATCAATTAAATGACTGTTAAAAGTTAATAGCCACAAAACCTTGTGCAATGTTCACATGGAGGCCTGAAACAGTTTAAATATTTATTTAATCTGATTATCAAATACATATAATTTAAATGAGTAATGTGAGTACTTGGTGTACTAAATTAGATTTTAAGACATGTTTAGAATTTATTTTCCCATTAATTTATAATGGGAAGACAGACAGATAAATATTTTTATGCCAAAATAACATGCAGTATTGATAAAGACTGATTTCAAGCTAATGCCTGTATGCTCTGCCAGTGCGTAACGTACGCAAATACTTGGTAACTGAATTGGAAGACAGACGGATTTACAGATTAGCTTTAACTCACTTTCACAATGTTTGAACTTAACTGTCATTAAAAACTGGCAACGTTAGCGTGTTTGTGTCTTGACGCAGATGTGATGACATGATATTCAGTGCTAAGAACAAGCAACGTACAGATTATGTAATTCACACTTGAACATAGGGCGAATAAAAAGTTTAAACGCTTCCCCACCTCAGTCTGCAAAAAAAGACTGCATTTGTTGTTTGCACTGCGCGCTAGAAGACACTTAAACACACTGTTAATAATGCGCATGCAGGGTTGCCAACTTTTAAGTTCAGGTTGGAGTGAGATTTGGCACAAATATCGATTTCAATCTTGATTCAGTATCAATTCATATGTATATAGCCTACTGTACATACAAGGAGAAATAAGTTTGCCTTTTTCTTGGGTTAAATTATATTTGCTCGCATTCATTAATATTCACGTGTTTGTGCTTATACACTCACCTAAAGGATTATTAGGAACACCATACTAATACTGTGTTTGACCCCCTTTCACCTTCAGAACTGCCTTAATTCTACGTGGCATTGATTCAACAAGGTGCTGAAAGCATTCTTTAGAAATGTTGGCCCATATTGATAGGATAGCATCTTGCAGTTGATGGAGATTTGTGGGATGCACATCCAGGGCACGAAGCTCCCGTTCCACCACATCCCAAAGATGCTCTATTGGGTTGAGATCTGGTGACTGTGGGGGCCATTTTAGTACAGTGAACTCATTGTCATGTTCAAGAAACCAATTTGAAATGATTCGAGCTTTGTGACATGGTGCATTATCCTGCTGGAAGTAGCCATCAGAGGATGGGTACATGGTGGTCATAAAGGGATGGACATGGTCAGGAACAATGCTCAGGTAGGCCGTGGCATTTAAACGATGCCCAATTGGCACTAAGGGGCCTAAAGTGTGCCAAGAAAACATCCCCCACACCATTACACCACCACCACCAGCCTGCACAGTGGTAACAAGGCATGATGGATCCATGTTCTCATTCTGTTTACCCCAAATTCTGACTCTACCATCTGAATCAGACCAGGCAACATTTTTCAAGTCTTCAACTGTCCAATTTTGGTGAGCTCGTGCAAATTGTAGCCTCTTTTTCCTATTTGTAGTGGAGATGAGTGGTACCCGGTGGGGTCTTCTGCTGTTGTAGCCCATCCGCCTCAAGGTTGTGCGTGTTGTGGCTTCACAAATGCTTTGCTGCATACCTCGGTTGTAACGAGTGGTTATTTCAGTCAAAGTTGCTCTTCTATCAGCTTGAATCAGTCGGCCCATTCTCCTCTGACCTCTAGCATCAACAAGGCATTTTCGTCCACAGGACTGCCGCATACTGGATGTTTTTCCCTTTTCACACCATTCTTTGTAAACTCTAGAAATGGTTGTGCGTGAAAATCCCAGTAACTGAGCAGATTGTGAAATACTCAGACCCGCCCGTCTGGCACCAACAACCATGCCATGCTCAAAATTGCTTAAATCACCTTTTGTTAATTGATAATTGCATTAATGAGAAATTGAACAGGTGTTCCTAATAATCCTTTAGGTGAGTGTATCATTAAAGACATTAGGATGTAAATTATTAACGTTTTAAAATTTCACTGTGGCGAGCAGTGAGGCGAGGGACCGTGAGAACGGGCCGGTGGCGAGTGATAATGAGCGCCAGCTGCGCGCCACACCGGTCTGGTCTCACGGAGGAGTGACGGGAGCATAAAAGGAGGAGCGACGACAGTGCAAGACGAGAGAGGACCAGGCCTGGATTTACGTTGTGTTTTTGTTTACGTTTTATTTTGTGTGTGTGCGCGGCAGTCGTCCGTGAGAGGGCTGCCGCGGTGACTTTCATTTTGTTTAATATATTTGATTAAAGTTTTAAAAGTTCGCCGGTTTCCCGCCTCCTTCTTCCTGGAACATACGAACTACGTTACATTCACATTTAAAGAAATCTAGTGTTTGATCATGTCTGAATATTTATTCAAATGCAAAACCTAAAAATAAGTCAGCAGTTATGATCTGCAATACTTTGAGCAACTAGACTAGACACATGTATATGTGGCATTACAAATGAAAATTATTATTTTTCCAGCCACAAAGTGAATTTTCCTCTTTGCATTGAAATTCTCTATTTTAACCTTAATTACTACACTTATTGTAATATAAATAATACAAATATTAGAAGAAACATATTTCAAGTGGTCATAAATGGACCATAATTATTGCACAAATAGTATTTAGTATCAAAAGATCTCCTCAAAATATTCAAAAAATATTATTGAACTAAAATATAGAACATTTATTTAATTGAAAAATAGATAAGGTGTATGGTCACATTTGACCACCATTGAGTATGAGTGTGACCAATTAGTAAGGACATTAACATTAATGTTCACAATGTTGCATCTCCATCACTCTCCATGATAAAATGATACTGTAAATGTGGTTGACTTAATAATCAATGCACACTGTGCTGTTTATTAAAAATTGCTGCAAATACCTGTATAGTGAAGCTGTTGCATTGAACTGTTGAGAGCTTCATGAACCACATGTCGCAACTCTGTTTTTCAACGGCTTTAACGCCACATTAAGTGCGCCAAAACGGTATTTCGTATTAAAACTTTAAAAAAGTTAAAAGCTTAGACTTTGTTTCATATCAAAAACAGGTTTGGCAGTTTGCCGTGAGATTTACTTGGGCAGAGTGAGAGCGCGAGACAGAGCCTGAAAGCGTGAACTTGACGAGCTTCCTTAATCCTGACAAAAACGCGCAGTTAATCATTTCAAAATGTGTTCACCACCATATTTGACTAATAATGTTAACAAATGTACTTAATATTTAATTTTAGAAACAGACCGTCTCGGTCGCATGAAAATAAAATGGCGTCATCAAAGGGCGGAGTCAAGACTATTCGGCGCGTTTTTTTGCACTTTCAGTGTAGGGTTAGGTAGGGTTACACTATGTAGCAACCCATAATTACTCTGAAGAGGAGTACTCTTTAACACTGTGGATTGTTCATTTAACTCTTTGGGAATTAATAACTTAACACTGCAATTTTTACACTGCCGATTTTACTGTGAAGTAATATTATTTAAACATCAAATAAGTAAATTAAATAATAAATAAGTAAATTAAAAGGGAGGGAGGGTTATATAAAAAAGATAATTCATGTAAAATGCATTCCTTTATTTTATAGAATAGCCTATTCTTTGATTTTACAGGTGCCCATATCTTTTCAAAATGTTTACTTTTGCTCTTAATTTCATGTTTTCCTCTCCATAGTTTACTTTAGAAACGAAATCATTTAAAACTATTGCTTTCTCCAAAAATGTGTAATTGCTTTGAATACTGAGAATTACAGCTTTTAAGTAGCCTATAAATCTTCTTTCCTATAATGGTTTCTTAAATTCTTCCCTGAATTACTTGTTCAATTACTTGAGTGTAATGAGCTATAAGTTCACTGCAACTTATCCAACATCCTAAAGATAAATGATTATACTTAGAAGATATTTCTGGTGTTATAAAATATTGCATACAAATTTTCCAAAAAAAATGTATATTTTAGTCAGTATTATTGCATGAGTTTCTAATATTTACAGATGGAGAATATACCTGTGAAATAAGTTTTGCACTGAGGAAAACACCATGTCTCAAACGCATAAAACAGCACAAAATAATCAGCTGTTGTCTGTGGTGGATCGATTTGATCCATGATCGACCTCTAGGGCTGCTTAAGAAAAGCGTGCACACGCAATTATCTTGACTAGATAAACCTGGATCAAGTTAGTGGGAACGCGTGAACTTCAATGACCTTTTATGGAACCGCTTTAGCCCCAGGCCCGGCTCCAGCTTTGAGATGCAATTCCTGGTGGGCCCAGACTTTTAACATTATTTTTTCCCAGTGACAAAACTTCATTTTATAACAAAAGAGGCAGGTCTTGAAAGGAACTCTATATTTGCAGGGCTTAATGCAAAGGATCTTTTCTACAGGTTCAATCTGGTCCAGACTTTTACTTGACCTGCAAAAATTTACACTGGCCCCAACACACAAAAAAAAAATATTAGTAGTATTTTAATAAATATTAAGACAAGTAAACAGTCAGTACTAAAATAAGAACAAATGAACAAATTTAAAGCAGTAGCACAAATAAACAGAATCAGGGTAGGACTGGGGGCTCTGGGCTTGAGTTTATGTTTGGGCCCTATCTACGCTACAAATGACCTCAACTACAACATCATTATATAGAGGTTCCTAGAACAATTAATATGCAACATGCCTAGCCTAGTCAAAGAGTCGAGAGAAGATCAAAACCCTGAAATAACACTGAGCAATAAAGCCGCTGATTCTTTGAGGAATAAAACACAGTGTTGCAGCGGTTCTGCTGTTTGCTCTGTTTTCTTTCCCAGGAACTAGGGACTTTGGGGTGGTACTCTGTGTGTTTCGACAAAAGAAACCGGGGTCTAAATAAAGTTCCAGGTAAAGATTTCCCCCTCAAAACGGCTCGCGAGGTAGTACTGTTCAGGAACTTTTGGGGTCGGGACTTGGGCGCTGAACATGCTGATTGGTTGAGTTCATGCAGCATTTTGATTGGTCGACTCGATGCAGTATTTTATTTCAACCACTATTTTTAAAAGTCTGTTGTGGACGTGGTGCGCTGCAGTAAGAGTTGATTGCTATTCAAATCAACAATGGAGTTTAAAAAATACGACCAATGGGCCGACGACGAGGTTCAGGCTTTATTCAATTAATTTGCAAAGGACGAAATCCAGTGGGAACTGTAAAGTCGACACGCGCAGTCCTATGTCACCGGACTAATCTTCACGGTACTTTAGACCACGATGGAAACGCGGACAGCAGCAGGTCTGGGGGGAAAAAGTTCCTGGGAAAAAAGTTCCTAGGACAAATTGTTCCAGGTAATTTCGGTGGAAACGGGGCTTTAGATAGAGCAAAATCAGAATGTGTCTATGGAAGTTCCTCAGTAATAACTGCAGATGTTCGGAAAGACAGCACTGTTGCTGGTGTGATAACTCATACATCATAGATTTATGTTATAAATATAAAGAACAGGAACTCATTAAATAGATTTTTTTTCATACATTCTGGTTACATTTCTGCCCCGCTATGGCAGTGAGACGGGACAGAGCGCTCAAACCCTTCAGATCGCATACAGTAGTTTAGTGGAAACAACAGAAACGATCATTCTCAAGAAATGACGCGTGAACATGAGAAGCAAAAGAGAACCGTCTAGATCCTTACGCGTCTTTCCGCAAAACGGTTTAAAATCGTCTTCAACTAAAAAAAAAAAGAGACTAAAATCAGGCTTTCTAGTTTCTAAATAACAAGCAGATTTTTGGATGGCAAGTAACCGAAAACCATGATCTCTCTCGAAATCTGGAGCTGAAATATTGAAATCGGTTATTTGGCGTGGGGCCCGGGTGGGCCAAGCTCCTGATTGGGTGGGCCAGGCTCCTGATTGGGTGGGCCAAGCTCCTGATTGGGTGGGCCAGGCTCCTGATTGGGTGGGCCAGGCTCCTGATTGGGTGGGCCAGGCTCCTGATTGGGTGGGCCAGGCTCCTGATTGGGTGGGCCAAGCTCCTGATTTGGTGGGCCAGGCCCCCCCTCGGAGCTGGGCCTGTTTAGCCCCAACTTATTTGTTAGGTTCATTCAAGTCAGGTTTTAGAGTTTAATCCCTGCTTTTCTTAGCGTCTTTTATTAAACAGCCCTCTGGTCATGGATGAATGTGCACTGTTTACTCTGCATACACAGTAAAAAAGTTGTTTTAGTTTCATATTGGGTCACTATTTTGGGTTATTTTCCAAAAATGTTGAGTAATTTTTAACATCGTTGGGTTATTTTTTTAAATATATTTTATTTATTAAAATACTGTCATGAATAAAAATAAATAGTAAACTCAACTGTTGGGTTACAATTCATTGGGTTAAAATAACCCACAGTGTTTTATTATTATTAAATTTTATTTTTAATGAAAGAGCGGGCGCCGCCATTTTAAACTTGAAACTTTCAGTGTCAACAGTCTCCATTATTTAGCTCTGCAAAAACAGTTAACTGTGCTGCTAAATGTTGTAAACTGGTATTTGTTTTCAACTAATTTTAATTTATTAGGGTACTAATAAACACACTAGTTTTAGGCGCAATTGTTTTACCGTTTACCTCACTTTGTGTCAGTCACACATCACGTGTGGCTGATGAACTGAAGTCTCGCACAGGTACACAGAAAGTCTCTTTCGAAGAAAACTGAATAAATTTGCTCATATATTGAAACAAATTAGATTCAGTTATTTCAAGAGGGTTACCAATGGGTATGTTTAGGGTTAGGGGTTGGTTAGGACAATATCTAAAAAAAAAATTTTTTTTGTTACAAATAAACTGTACATTATATTGATGGTTTGTAATCTCCCCTGTGGGAGATGACGTAGGAGGTCTGGGGGGAAGGACAAGAAAAGGAAAAACACGGAACATCACATGTATGTAAAGAGCACGATAATAAAGAGCAGACCTGAGTTCTACACAAGGTGTCAGTGAACTAGTTTATACGCATCTACATGGTGTCAGTAGTTAGCCTCAAGTGACGATGGCACAAGGACTTCGCAAGATCAACCACCTCATCTTTGATGAGAATATTGCGGACAATTGGACGAAGTTTAAGCGTGAATGGCGCATATACAGCAACGCCGGCCTTTCTGCAGCAACCGAAAAAGTGAGAGCATATACATTTCTCAACCTCGCTGGTGCCGATGCCCAAGATAAATACGACACGTTCACTTTCGAGGAGGGGGAAGATCCGGAGGATTCAGAGACACTGGTTACAAAATTTGAAGAAATTTGTCTGCCTGTAAAGAATGTAATTATGGACAGACATGCATTTAATACAACAAACCAGAAGCCACATGAAACAATCTAGTCCTACATTGCCATGTTAAAAACGCTTGAAAAAAATGTGACGTTACATGACAAACTTATAAGAGATCGACTGGTATGTGGCATTCACAATGACAATATCCGCACACAGCTGCTGAAAGAGAAATAGCTAACTTTAAACTCAGCCTTCGAAATATGCATGCTTCATGAGCAGTCTGAAAAAGGAAACAAAGAAATAAGAAAAGAAGCAGGTACCAAAGAAATAAAGAAGGAAAGCGAAGTCTGTATCGTGCAATATTCTACATGTTCGAATAGTGGTGGCCGCAGCAGCTGTCCAGCCTTCAACAAGCGCTGCAATGCGTGTGGGAAATGAAACCACTTCTCTAAATGTTGTAGATCAAGCAAAACACGCATCTACAACAGACACCCCACACCATACGCAGAGGAGGACAGACACATAGAATAAGTGAACTTGATGCACAGATTGCATATGAACCAGCAGACTTATTTTACTGCGAAAGTGTAGAAGTGCCAGCTGATAAGGGAGAGATATTTACCATACTGTCCACCTCTAACACAGGCAAGCAACTGAAGGTGAAGATTGACACTGGAGCTTGGTGCAATGTACTGTCCAGAGGGGTTCTCCAGCACATCGACCCAGGCGCTCATGTCGACCACAGCCATGTAGTCAACCTTGTAGCCTATGGTGGTCAGGTCATAAGAACTTTAGGTGTCTCTATGATGTAAAACCTCTATTGGGCCTCAGAGACAGCGTCAAGCTAGGCTTTGTGCATCTTGGCCCGGATGTGCACGATCTCCAACAAAGGGGGCATGAGCTCACAGAGTATAAAGATCTCTTTGACTACAGGCAAACTGCCTGTGGAGTATCACATGCGTTTGGACCCCACTGTGCACCCTACAATATGTGCTCCCAGATGAGTGCTATTGGCAATGAAAGACAAAATAATCAAAGAACTCAACAGAATGACTAAACTGGGAGTCATTAAGCCAGTTCAGGAGCCCACTGAGTGGGTGTCTTCTATGGTGGCTGCACGTAAAAAAGATGGTGCCGTAAGACTGTGTATTGACCCTGTCCACATCAACAAAGCCCTCCTCAGCACCTAATGACTGACAGCGCAGCATATTTCAAAAGCAGGGAGTTCCAAGAATTTGCCCACACATGGGACTTCTGGCATGTCACCAGTAGCCCCCACTACCCCCAATCACATGGGCTAGCTGAGAGGGCTGTACGCTCAGCCAAACACCTGCTAGAAAACTGTGCACGTGATGGAATAGATGTATATGCGGCATTGCTCAATCTACGTAACATACCAAGAGATGGGCTGCCCTCACAAGACCCTTTTCCCCATGACCAAAGCCATGTATGTGCCAAAGGTATAAACACAGGTCCTGGTGGCTCTAACACAGACCAGACAGAGAGGAAAGACACATTACGACAAGTCAGCCAGACCCTTGGCCTCATTGCAAGCAGGGCAAACTGCTAGTACATAAAAAATAAATAAATAAAAAGAAATGTGGTCCTGAAGTCGCAGTCTCCCTGCTCTATTGGTTTGGCATTTTGCCTCTCTGTCACTACCTTCGCATCTTCTCCAGATGGCAGCATTGCACTGAGAGAATGACAGCCATTCAGAGTGACAAATGTATGATAGAAATAACCTGGCCAGAAATTGCAAAGTAATTTGGAGTCATTTTTAAAGACTTCTAAAAATAAGATATTGAAATGATTGTGATCTATTGCGAAACAAATACAGAAACAAGCATGCATAGATTAAGTGCTTTAAATTAATCTTTATTGGATATTAATTGCATTCATATTGTGTTTCTTAAAATGATTACAAACACATTAAGCACACACACACAAACACACACTAATGCACACACACACACACACAGGTGTTTTGTGGAGACTCTTCCTAGACAAAATGGTTTTTATACTGTATAAACTGTCTATTATCTCCCCTTACACTAACCCTACCCCTAAACCTACACACACACACACACACACACACTAACCCTACCCCTAAACCTACCAATCACACACACACACTCACACATTAACCCTACCCCTAAACCTACACACACACACTCCTTTCCTATAGATGTCTTTCAAATGCAGAGAATAATTTTCTATATCTTTTATTTCTCAACATACACAATAAGAATGATATTCAGAACTCATAATCTCCTCTGAATTACTGTGTGGTACACAGCATCAGCCGCACACTCTTCCAGACACACACACACACACACAGGAAACTACACCACTGAGAGCTCGACATCTAACAACACACCAGCTCAATCAGACCCGCATGAAAATGCTGCTAAACCTCACATTAATGCTCCTCTTCAGTTTAATCTTCATCTTTTCCTCTGGTAAGTTGGTGATCAATTATATATATATTTCCTTAATGCCACTTGTCTGATGATAGAAAAAAATGTTCTTCTTAGTGAATTGTTTGTACACCAAATAAGAAATTATTTGCGTGTTTTTTGCTTTGGGATCAAGTTTTTATTTATCAGACCAAAACTTATTTTCTGCTTTTTACAGACTTTTCTATTACCTGCAATTAAAAACCAATCACATTTCATAACATTCCATATGGTTTCATATGTATAATTATTCACCCATGAATTATACATGTGTTTCCCATGTAAGACTTTGAGTAAAAGTGTTTTTTCTCATTTTAAATCAGGTCAGCAATAATGAAAGGTCATGGTGTGTGTGTGTGTGTGTGTGTGTGTGCTTGATACGCAATACACCGAAAAAAATGCTTTTCTTACTTAGTATTTTTGTCTTGTTTTGTCTTAAATCAATATGCATTTACTAGATTATATCTTATAAATGACATAAGATATAATGTCTGAATCTAAATTATCTGGATAATGATCTGCCAATGGGGTGATAAAAATAATCTTAATTCAAACAGAGACAAGATTATTTTTTTTATCTAGTAAATGCATCTTGATTTAAGAATTTTTAGATATTTGGACTGGAAACGAAAAAAAATACTAATTAAGAAAAGCATGTTTTGCAGTATACAGCAGCATTTCGCTCAAACTTTTTGTACCACTTTATTTTTTAGGTACATTTGTGTCTTCATGTATCTACAAAGCAGTGGGTGACACTGTTGTGATTCAACTGGGCACTGAAGAATTACAAGAGGACAGCCACCTGACCTGGACACATAATAAAAAGAGGGTGTATTTAAAAAAGGGCTCAAATGTTAGGATACGCGATCTCACCGTTGACCGCTGTGGATCCCTGATACTGGAGAACATACAGAAAAACCAAACTGGGGATTACAAAGGCGAAATGTTTAACGAACATGGAAAATTAATAAAGAAAACCGAAGAGCAGCTCTGTGTACAAGGTACGTACTTGTGGTCTGCTGAGATTTAAACCTGCACTGAAGGCAAATCTTATTTCTCTCCCTTCAAAGTGTGTCTCAGCATTAAGACTCGCTGTTGTGTGTTTCAGAGCCAGTGCCTGAACCAACAGTCATGGTCGAGTGTGTAGAAAAAGGAGTCGATCTGACTTGTAGTCCAGTGAACAGCGGTGATGTGGCTGTGTCCTGGATGAAGAACGGAGATAAGTCAAACACGACGCGTGCCGTTTTACATGTCAGCTCGTCTGAGCTCAAATCTGGAGATACGTTCTCATGCACACTCAGCAACAGGATCAGCACAAAGTCAGCAAAAGATGTTCAGCCAGTGTGCTCCGACACAGGTTCAGCATATCAAAATAAACCATCTTACATGTATATTCTCATGTACATTATCAAACTCATCAAATAATAAAGATTTCGTAAAGTCAGTTTAATGTAATTTAAGTTGAAGTGACTTAAACATCCAAGTTGATTGTACTTAAACATTTAAAGCAGCAACTTTATTTTTACAGCATTGGTTTAATTGGTTGACTCTAAGAATATTTTTATAATCCATTTAAAGGTCTACATGCAACAACTGCCAATGAAGACGAAGAAAAAAAAGAAAAAGAAGAGAACAGCAAGGACAAAAATAAAAAAGATGGTTATTGTCTATTTCTGTCACATTGAGGAATTTCAGTCATGAAGCTGCTTTGAATGTTTCTTAAATTAAATTAAATACACATATTACACGAAATTATACCATTACAGTTCAAATGTTATTTTGCAAAAATAAAAAAAAATCATATGTGGCCCTGGAGCACAAAACCAGTCATAAGTGTCACGGGTATATTTGTGGCAATAACATTATATGGGTCAAAATTATCAATTTTTCTTTTATGCCAAAAATCATTAGGATATTAAGATCGTGTTCCATGAAGATATTTTGTAAATTTCCTACTGTAAATATATCAGAAATGTATTATTAGTAGTAATATGCATGGCTAAGGACTTCATTTGGACAAATTTAAAGGAGATTTTCTCAATATTTAGATTTTTTTTGCACCGTCAGAGTCCAGATTTTCAAATAGTTGTATCTCGGCCAAATATTGTCCTAACAAACCATACATCAATGGAAAGCTTATTTATTCAGCTTTCAGATATATATAGATATATATATATTTCATCATCTGAAAGCTGAATATGATGTATTTATACATAAAATTATATATATATATATATATATATATATATATAAAAATACCCTTATGACTGGTTTTGTGGTCCAGGGTCGCATATATTACAGAGTACTTTAGAATGCTCGATTCTGATTGGTCAATCACAAAATTCTGTGAATAAATATTTTTTTGTGTAATGATACTAAATTGTATAGTTGAATGTTCTCACAGTCAATTCATTTCATATGACGCAGTGCTAGTTTCATGTGTCTCAAATCACTCCATCGTCTCATACTTCTCACATATTAAAATAATTTTTTTGGATGCAGCTGTGTAATAAGTGGGTCAATGTACAGCCAGACGATCATTAAAGTCAAATCTTTATGTCGTGATATAGACCTGCTTACTGTACTGTGAATGTTATAGTTTGTGCAGAAAGTGCATCATTTTGCAGTTGCTGAAATTATAAATGGTGGTGATTAAAATGTTTTTGATCCTTTATTAGATGTGACTGAGAAGAAATTACTATTTGGCTTTGATTTGTGGTGGATGCTGGTGATCCTGACCGGAGGAGCAAGTCTCCTCCTTATACTCATCGTCATCTGCATAGTCTGTGTCTGCCGTTGCTGGAGACGAAACAAGAGGAAGGCGAAAGGTATAAGATTCCAGTGAACTGTTTTCAGAAACATCTGTCACATACTGTCTTTGTATTCACTCTTAGAACAGCTGAGAACATCCATTTGTAGGTCTGATTGAGCTAATAATGTCATTCAGTGTGGGTGAGTCTATAGATGAAGCACAAATTCTCAAATTCTCAAATATTCTGAAAACCAGTCGTTTCACATTCTGCTGTATCTGTCTGTTCGCAGAGGAAGCAGAGTTTCGACTTGTCTCTCTAATGCCAGACCACACAGATCAGCCCTATGTGCCGTACATGCAGAAAAGCGAATCTCAGAGGCCTTCCAAAAGCCTGCGTCCTCTTCCGCCCCTGCCCAGCTCTCGAGGTCCGTCTGCCGTTCAACCCCAATAACAGAACCACCTGGCCTTCCTGAGACTTTGAGACCACCAACACCAGTGCTGAATGAAATCTTGTTTATATGTTTTAGAATTGATGATAATGCACCAGTCAAAAAATGTTATCAATACAACTTAAAAAAAAAAAAAAGTAGAATAACTGTAAAGTCATCAAAACAATGAAGTAGCACAAAAGTGGAAGCCTGAAAAGCTTCTTTGTCAAGATGTGTGTGTGTGATTTTAGTTTAGCCTTTTTTGGGCATGTTTGAGTTTATATGACTTTGTTTTACATATCATAAATTTGTATTCTTAACAAACAGCATTTCTAGTTCCATAATACTTTGTACATATACTGTATGTATCTCACTGAATCTAGGTCATTTCCGTCGATTATATGAGGATCTGTGTGTCATTGTGTGATTGTGCTCAGCGAGACCACCTTTGTACATGCAAGCACAACAGACTGTTTGCACTTTTCCTGTTTTAACTGATGTCACTGAATTGTGGTTGTGAGATCTGCTTCAGAAAACAGTGTAACACACATCTCTCACACACATTCACTCAGTTCAGACTCATGAAACATTATTTACTGCACACTTACTGAACAAAAACAAATTACAAGTTAACAAAGTTTCTTTAAAGTTAGATTTTATATTCATGAAACTGAATATATGGGTAATATATAGGTCTCACATGTATGAAAATATATCTCACTATTTAGATAACAAAGTTTAATGTTAAACCAAAGTGTGAGTTACACTGAGGTTTCCCACATGTGGTAAGTGTAAATGTGATTCTGACAGTTGGTTTGAATGTGTGAATATGTGGGTATATGTGCTTTCATCTGTCTATCTCTTGTGAAAATGTATTTGAATTTTCCATTGTGAGCTCCACATGACATGAACAATCATATGAATAAACACATAATTGCGTAAGTCTCACATTCATCTAAAAAGTGAGTGGGATGTGGATTTTAGCAGTCACAAGGTTAACCTGGTTATGTGAGAGGTAAATGGAACATGCTGGTATCATATTTCCACATCTTTTCTAAATGAGTCAAATGATCTCATGAATATGCATCTTTCTAAATGTTTTTGCATGTTTCTTTATTTTCTTATCAATATAACTAATCGTACAGCTAATAAGACTAACTTGGTTAGTTAAGCACACTTTGAAATGACTTGCATGTGTTTCTGAGTTGCAAACATTCTAAACAGGTTGTTTGATGTAAAGGAGCGTTGACCTGTTTTCATTTTGGGGTCTGAAGTGAAACTCTCTCACACTAGTGCCCAGTGTTCAAAAACAAAAACATTGATCATGTATATTCATCTCTGGGCACAAAATAATAAAGAGTGAACCGTTGCAACACAATGTTTTTTTGTGACAAACAGCCACATGCCAGGAAGCACGAACAAGATCTGCTGTATGTCCTCCATTGCTGTTTACTGTGTCGCTTTCTTCTTCTGCCCAGCTCAAAATCGTTATCGTCACCATTGGTTCTGCCCAGCTCAAAGTCGTTTTTGTCGCCTTTGGGTTCTGCCCAGCTCAAAGTCGTCTTCATCACCATTGGTTCTGCCCAGCTCAAAATTGTCTTTGTCACCATTGGTTCTGCCCAGCTCAAAGTCGTCTTCGTCACCATTGGTTCTGCCCAGCTCAAAGTCATCTTCATCACCATTGGTTCTGCCCAGCTCAAAGTCGTCTTCGTCACCATTGGTTCTGCCCAGCTCAAAATCGTCTTCGTCACCATTGGTTCTGCCCAGCTCAAAGTCGTCTTTGTCGCCTTTGGGTTCTGCCCAGCTCAAAGTCGTCTTCATCACCATTGGTTCTGCCCAGCTCAAAATCGTCTTTGTCACCATTGGTTCTGCCCAGCTCAAAGTCGTCTTCGTCACCATTGGTTCTGCCCAGCTCAAAGTCGTCTTCATCACCATTGGTTCTGCCCAGCTCAAAGTCGTCTTCGTCACCATTGGTTCTGCCCAGCTCAAAATCGTCTTCGTCACCATTGGTTCTGCCCAGCTCAAAGTCGTCTTTGTCGCCTTTGGGTTCTGCCCAGCTCAAAGTCGTCTTCGTCACCATTGGTTCTGCTCAGCTCAAAGTCGTCTTCATCACCATTGGTTCTGCCCAGCTCAAAGTCGTCTTTGTCGCCTTTGGGTTCTGCCCAGCTCAAAGTCGTCTTCGTCACCATTGGTTCTGCTCAGCTCAAAGTCGTCTTCAGCACCATTGGTTCTGCCCAGCTCAAAATCGTCTTTGTCACCATTGGTTCTGCCCAGCTCAAAGTCGTCTTCGTCACCATTGGTTCTGCCCAGCTCAAAGTCGTCTTCATCATCATTGGTTCTGCCCAGCTCAAAGTCGTCTTCGTCACCATTGGTTCTGCCCAGCTCAAAATCGTCTTCGTCACCATTGGTTCTGCCCAGCTCAAAGTCGCCTTCATCGTCATTGGTTCTGCCCAGCTCAAAATCATCTTCGTCACCATTGGTTCTGCCCAACTCAAAGTCGGCTTTGTCGCCATTGGTTCTGCCCAGCTCAAAATCATCTTCGTCGCCATTGGTTCTGCCCAGCTCAAAATCATCTTCGTCGCCATTGGTTCTGCCCAGCTCAAAATCGTCTTCATCACCATTGGTTCTGCCCAGCTCAAAATCATCTTCGTCACCATTGGTTCTGCCCAGCTCAAAATCGTCTTCGTCACCATTGGTTCTGCCCAGCTCAAAGTCGTCTTTGTCGCCATTGGTTCTGCCCAGCTCAAAATCGTCTTCGTCGCCATTGGTTCTGCCCAGCTCAAAATCGTCTTCATCGCCATTGGTTCTGCCCAGCTCAAAGTCGTCTTCATCGCCATTGGTTCTGCCCAGCTCAAAGTCGTCTTCATCGCCATTGGTTCTGCCCAGCTCAGAATAGTCTTCGTCGCCATTGGTTCTGCCCAGCTCAAAATCGTCTTCATCGCCATTGGTTCTGCCCAGCTCAAAGTCTCCTTCATCGCCATTGGTTCTGCAGAGCTCAAAATCGTCTTCGTCACCATTGGTTCTGCCCAGCTCAAAGTCGTCTTCATCGCCATTGGTTCTGCCCAGCTCAAAATCATCTTCGTCACCATTGCTTCTGCCCAGCTCAAAATCGTCTTCGTCACCATTGGTTCTGCCCCGCTCAAAGTCGTCTTCATCACCATTGGTTCTGCTCAGCTCAAAGTCGTCTTCATCACCATTGGTTCTGCCCAGCTCAAAGTCTCCTTCATCGCCATTGGTTCTGCCCAGCTCAAAGTCGTCTTCATCACCATTGGTTCTGCCCAGCTCAAAATCATCTTCATCGCCATTGTTTCTGCCCAGCTCAAAGTCGTCTTCATCGCCATTAGTTCTGCCCAGCTCAAAATCATCTTCATCGCCATTGGTTCTGCTCAGCTCAAAGTCATCTTCATCGCCATTGGTTCTGCCCAGCTCAAAGTCGTCTTCGTCACCATTGGTTCTGCCCAGCTCCAAATCGTCTTCATCGCCATTGGTTCTGCCCAGCTCAAAATCGTCTTTGTCACCATTGGTTCTGCCCAGCTCAAAGTCGTCTTCATCTTGAATCTGCTTAGCCTTAGACGTCCACCACCGGTTCTGTAGTTGCCACAAGGTCCATTGTGTTACTTTTCTCTGTTTGTGCCAGACCAGAATATGGATTATTAAGGTAGGCTTTATGGGCATTGTGCATTTTTTCAAGAAGGATGGAAATATAACAGAATTTTCATCAAACCAATCCTGATTTTTTTTCTTAAGTTTACCAATAGATTCAACTGCTGCATCATAAAGTGATGTACCTATAAGGCTCCATTTGCTGTCAATTGCCTCTTCATTCCTGAGAAGAAGCTCAATGTCCTGAAGCTTCTTAGCAACAGAGCATCAATAGTTGTTTCGCGCTTCAGTGTCTTGGAGCTGTGCACAGTTCAGCTTTCCACGTCGCTGCCTTTCTAAGATGTACAGATGTACAGCAACAATCATCCGATGATCACCACTCAGCTCTTCTCATAGCTCGAGTTATGAGCACATCCCTCATATCATTTTGCCTGACACTCTAGAAGATGCCATTGCTTAGATAATGGGTGTAACCAAGAGGTCTTGTATTTGTTTTTTTAATTGAAACATGGTATTAGTGATGGTAAGACTGTGTTCAGCACAAAGACTCAAGAGTCTTAATCCACTGGCGTTTACATTCCTAATGCCATGATGTCCAATTATTTCATCCCAGATATCACTATTTCTTCCCACTCTTGCATTGAAATCGCCCAGCAGTAAGATTTTATAATGTCATGGAGCTTTCCTAAGGGCCTCATCCAGTGTCTCATAGAAACGGTCCTTCACCTCTTTTATGGAAGAGTAGGCGCATAAGCACTGAAAAAAGTGGCATATTGCTTTCCAGCAAGGGGAAAGCGAAGTGACATTAACCTTAAATTGGCCTCAGTGAGGTTTGGGAGGATGCTATTTTTAATGGCCAAACCAACACTTTGCAGATGTTGTCGTCCTGTAGGGTACCCTCTCCAGAAAAATGTATAACCCTCACCTTCCTCCTTTAGTGTTCCTTCACCCAGAAGTCTGGTCTCACTTAGTGCAGCTATGTCAATGTTGTAACGCTTAAGCTCAGCAGCAACCAATGCTGTCCTTCGACTAGGTAGATTAGTGCCGTATTTTGAATCCAGGAGAGTTCTAATGTTCCATGTTGCTATACGTAATGGAATACATTTCTTTTGGATCAGAATGACCTGATACGTGTGGCATCCTATCCAGATTTGGTCTGAGTGGGCAATGTTTAGATCACCTTTTCTAGATCCTTCCCCAATTGGGATGAGCAGTGTGATTCCTTAGGACTGCTCAGACACACAGGGGTCTGCCGGGAGCAATTGCTATTCATTCCAGCTGCTGAAGACCATATAACCTGTGCCGCCACTGTGCAGAGTCTGAGCTAGGGGCTCCCAGATCATTCAGTCCTGCCCCCGTTGCCATGCACTCCATCGGCAGTGGACTTGAAATAGAGGATCTTGAAGACACACCACAATATAATAGCAGATACCAGCACACACAAGAGTTTTAAAGGGATAGTTCACCCAGAAATGAAAATGTTATGTTTATCTGCTTACCCCCAGGGCATCCAAGATGTAGGTGTCTTTGTTTAAAAATTACAAGCGGCGGAAGTGATCTCTCGCGCGTATCTCTACGCCATATTGTGTATTTTGACCTCACTTGGTGGAAGTGATCACACGCTCAAGGCTGTTGTACATAGATCGTATTCAAGGTTAAAAAATTATATAAATACTGTTCGGTTTCTCGCCCAAACCGATCGTTTTGTGTCTTAAGACATCAATGTGTCGTCGCGAGCCGCAGGGTTTAATGTGGATTCGTATGTGTATGTTTTTTTTACTCTCATAGAATTCGACCCCATTCACATGCATTATATGACTGACAGACCGCAACGGTTGGAGTTAAAAATCTTCATTTGTGTTCTACTGAAGAAACAAAGACACCTACATCTTGGATGCTCTGGGGGTAAGCAGATAAACATCAAATTTTCTTTGTTGGGTGAACTATCCCTTTAAGTGATGAGAAAAATGCGCCTGCTCCAACACCACTTTGCTGTAGGAGGATGTAAAGGATGTAAAGACTTGTACGCCTACCAGCACATGGGTGTGCTCCCCTAGCCTTAGTCTTACCAGACTTACCCGAAAGACAGCGGTCAGAGATCCCCTGTCAAGTTAGCCTGAGGCAACCAGTTACCGTGTGTAGACACGTGGAGGTCTGCCAGGAGTCTTGCTGAAGGAGAGGCTTTGTACTGGCATGGGGAGACTTACACAATGGCTGTTTCCCTGTTCACTACCAAGGCTAGCCAGCGGCAGTGAGCTGTAAGCAAAAGGCTGGCAAGCAACAGACAAGCATCTTCCCTCTCTTTCTACAGTACTGCACTAGATGCATCCCAACACACTGTTTTACAACACCTACACACAATAAAACACACACACAGAGGAAATATTGAATTTAATATATTTTAAAATATAATTTATTCATGTGATGTCAAAGCTGCATTAATTTGATCAAAAACACAGTAAAGATGGTAACACTTTACCATGATTGTTCACATCAGTTAACTGCATGATAAGTTAACTTAAACTAACATTGAAAAGTACTTCTAAAGCATTTAGTAATCTTTGTTAATGTTCACTTCTACATTTACTAATACATTATTAAAATCAAAATAAATTATTCTAATACGCCGATCTGCTCAAGAAACATTTATGTTTATTATGTTGAAAACAGGTGTGCTGCTTCATATGTGTGGAAACCGTCACACATTTTATTTTCCAGGATTCTTTGATGAATAGAAAGTTGAAAAGAACAGCATTTTTTTAAAATAGAATTTTGTGTAACATTATAAATTACTTTGTTTTCACTTTTTAACAATTGAATACATCCTTGCTGAAAAGTATTCATTTCTTTAATAAAATCTTATCAAAATATACAATATATATATATATATATATATATATAAACCTGATAGTCATATATACATATATGTATAGCAAATATCTGTTAGTTAGCTCATTTTTAATATTGTAACTTGTAATATAGCTAACGATTTTTTGCTATAGGGTCGATTTACTGTAGTTTAACTATTTAATCCTCCTATTATCTTTGGGGTCAATTTGACACAATTCAATGTTTAACATTTGTAAATACTGGATTGACATCATTTTTTTTCGCTTTAGATTGAATGACTTTTCCTAATTTAATGGGGACAACTCTGTAAACATAAAATGAACATGATGATATTTTTTCAATGTCCTGTACACATTTTGTAGCATCTTTATTCTTTGGGGTCAATTTGACCCCAGGCTCTTTTAGCTGTATAAAACATAAGAAATATCAAAATTTTACACACATTTGCTTTGGTTGTTTTATTGAGGTCACTATAACATGCTATAATTGTATATATTCAATATAATATTAAAACAACTTCCCTCTGTTTTAGGGCTCTAACCTAACCTAACCATACCTGTAGTATTGTGAGAACCACTAGTAGTTCACATTATTATGGTCCCACGACAGGGTAGACATAGTGCTGCTAATGTCATCAAAATGGTTCCAGGGCCCACTAGATATGCTGTCAGCCATAAATGACCTGAGACATAAACCTTTGTAAAAAAAAAAAAAAATCTGGAAGTTTAAATTGTTACCAGATTTGAGGGTAACAGGAGGGTTAAATTATAAGCAGCTTGCAGCTTGACAAACTCCCTCAACACTGGACAGAAACTCCCACATCCTTCAAACTCTGAACGTACAGATTATCACCACCAGAGGGAGCTTTTGATCAATCTATGTTGGATGTTGGCCTTATGACTGCATTTGACAGACATAGACAGTATTTATCTACTTTCTCTATCTCTGTTCCTTCCTCAACACAAAGATGTTATATTTTTATCTTGCAGACGTCGTCTACACTAGTTTGACGCCTGCGTTGTGAAATCAGAGCAGGTCACAACAACAGATCAAATATTTTGCCTGCAGATGTGAGCAAGCTCCAAGAACACATTCAATCAGATTCACTTCTACAAGATGAGGCAGAAGAATATAACTCTGTTATGTTATGACAGGACATTAATAACGGCTCAAATGAATGCAGGGAGAAGTTGATCGGTTATTAAATAGATCACATTCAGTATTGGTGAGAGCATTGTGTGTTTGATTGACAGCACACTGTCATTAGTCCCTGTCCCTGTTCTGTCCATGTTTGCATATGGTGATCAGGGTTGTGCTGGTGCAGTAAATCCAGCACAGAGTCAGATAGCTCTCTTTTGTTACGCAGGCATGTCTGAAGGGTGTGCCATGTTTGTTCTGAAAGCACTAATACTGGGAGGAGCCCTTCACAATGGAGGACTGTAGGAACTGTGAAAGGGAGTGTGATTGTACCTTAACGAATTCTAGCTTTATGGTCATGCTGTGTGTGTGCGTGTGCATGTGCGTGTGTGTCGCAGCAGGTCACTGCAGTCTGACTGAGGACCTTAGCCAACAACCATATGTTCTGCATCAACAAGTAAAAATAGTAGCTGACACAATGACTTGAACACAAGTGTAAATCACTGGCTTTACCAAAAGGTGCACTGACCTTTGAGCCTGAACCCTCACTCCCCTCACCACCTGACCTCAGACAAACAAATGTTTTAATCGTTTAGTAAAGTTTGTCTGTCTGTATGTACACAAGCATTTAAGATACAACCTAATCTGACAGGAAAACATACTGTAACTAGCTAGGTCACGAGCAGTGTTGGCTGTAGTTACTAAGTAATTAGAGTTACTTCTGGTGCAATTAAACTAAATACTGTGTATAGACTGTATAACAATTATATAATATAATACTGCAGTCCGTAACTTTTTGCGCTCTAGCGGTTAATAAACAGAACTGCATGCGTCTCGCGGAAGAACATTGCAGCCGGAGCTACTTCTCTCTGTTTATGTCTATGGCGAATCACGCAGGGACTGTGCTCCTCCGCAGCGGTTCCTACCAGACTGGTCTAAAATAGTGCCAATATAAACACTTATTATAAGTGTACCATAAAGATTTAGGGTAAGACAAAAACACGGTTTGGAAAATGGATTCATGTTGTACATTTTCATTATATAATTTTTGTAAATCTTGAACACAAAAAAGTTACGGACAGCAGCTTTAACATCAAAATTGAAAGTCTAACTTTAAAATGCATGTTTTTATGTATCCTTCTCACATTTGTAATACTTCGGTCAGTTAATAAGAATAATTTATGTCGTTTTATATTCATGTCTATCCTTGGCGAGGTTGATATAGGATTTAGAAAGTAATTAGTAATTAAATACTTTTTGGAGAGAGTAATTTGTACAGTAATCTAATTAGACTATTGAAGATGTAATTAGTAACTAGTAATTAATTACTTTTTTAGAGTAACTTATCAACACTGGTCACGAGGTGGCTAAAAATGAATTCATACGAGCAATTCACCAAAACATAAAATATTTACGAACTGCCATGAGATTGTGTTTGTATATACACATATACATTTGCATTTACAATGGGGTCCAAAATCCCAAATGATTCTATTTTCTATTCTTTTCTAATTGATTTTTACAAATTGTTACAAATTATATCATAATTTACATTTAATTAATTTAGATTCCTTTAAAGAGATAGTTCACCCAAAAAAGAAAATTAGCCAATGATTTACGTCATATGCTGGAACGCCAGTCTCTCGTAAACGCGCACATGATGATAGATGCACTTTTATGATGGATGGATGCTCTTTTATGATGATAGATGCACTTTTATGATGGATAGATGCACTTTTATGATGGATAGATGCACTTTTATGATGGATAGATGCACTTTTATGATGATAGATGCACTTTTATGATGGATAGATGCTCTTTTATGATGGATAGATGCACTTTTATGATGGATAGATGCTCTTTTATGATGGATAGATGCACTTTTATGATGGATGGATGCACTTTTATGATGGATAAATGCACTTTTATGATGGATGGATGCTCTTTTATGATGATAGATGCACTTTTATGATGGATGGATGCTCTTTTATGATGATAGATGCACTTTTATGATGACAGATGCACTTTTATGATGGATAGATGCTCTTTTATGATGATAGATGCACTTTTATGATGGATAGATGCTCTTTTATGATGGATGGATGCACTTTTATGATGATAGATGCACTTTTATGATGGATAGATGCACTTTTATGATGACAGATGCACTTTTATGATGGATAGATGCACTTTTATGATGGATAGATGCTCTTTTATGATGGATAAATGCACTTTTATGATGGATGGATGCTCTTTTATGATGGATAGATATACTTTTATGATGGATAGATGCACTTTTATGATGGATAGATGCACTTTTATGATGATAGATGCACTTTTATGATGGATAGATGTACTTTTATGATGGATAGATGCTCTTTTATGATGGATAAATGCACTTTTATGATGGATGGATGCTCTTTTATGATGATAGATGCACTTTTATGATGGATAGATGCACTTTTATGATGATAGATGCACTTTTATGATGGATAGATGCACTTTTATGATGATAGATGCACTTTTATGATGGATAGATGTACTTTTATGATGGATAGATGCTCTTTTATGATGGATAAATGCACTTTTATGATGGATGGATGCTCTTTTATGATGATAGATGCACTTTTATGATGGATAGATGCACTTTTATGATGGATAGATGCTCTTTTATGATGGATAGATGCACTTTTATGATGGATAGATGCTCTTTTATGATGGATAAATGCACTTTTATGATGATAGATGCACTTTTATGATGGATAGATGCACTTTTATGATGATAGATGCACTTTTATGATGGATAGATGCACTTTTATGATGGATAGATGCACTTTTATGATGATAGATGCACTTTTATGATGGATAGATGCACTTTTATGATGATAGATGCACTTTTATGATGGATAGATGCTCTTTTATGATGGATAAATGCACTTTTATGATGATAGATGCACTTTTATGATGGATAGATGCACTTTTATGATGGATAGATGCACTTTTATGATGATAGATGCACTTTTATGATGGATAGATGCACTTTTATGATGATAGATGCACTTTTATGATGGATAGATGCACTTTTATGATGATAGATGCACTTTTATGATGGATAGATGCTCTTTTATGATGGATAGATGCACTTTTATGATGGATAGATGCTCTTTTATGATGGATAGATGCACTTTTATGATGGATAGATGCACTTTTATGATGATAGATGCACTTTTATGATGGATAGATGCTCTTTTATGATGGATAGATGCACTTTTATGATGGATAGATGCTCTTTTATGATGGATAGATGCTCTTTTATGATGGATAGATGCACTTTTATGATGATAGATGCACTTTTATGATGGATAGATGCTCTTTTATGATGGATAGATGCACTTTTATGATGATAGATGCACTTTTATGATAGATAGATGCACTTTTATGATGGATAGATGCACTTTTATGATGGATAGATGCTCTTTTATGATGGATAGATGCACTTTTATGATGGATAGATGCTCTTTTATGATGGATAGATGCTCTTTTATGATGGATAGATGCACTTTTATGATGATAGATGCACTTTTATGATGGATAGATGCACTTTTATGATGACAGATGCACTTTTATGATGGATAGATGCACTTTTATGATGATAGATGCACTTTTATGATGACAGATGCACTTTTATGATGACAAATGCACTTTTATGATGGATAGATGCACTTTTATGATGATAGATGCACTTTTATGATGGATAGATGCACTTTTATGATGACAGATGCACTTTTATGATGACAGATGCACTTTTATGATGGATAGATGCACTTTTATGATGACAGATGCACTTTTATGATGGATAGATGCACTTTTATGATGGATAGATGCACTTTTATGATGATAGATGCACTTTTATGATGGATAGATGCACTTTTATGATGATAGATGCACTTTTATGATGAATAGATGCACTTTTATGATGGATAGATGCACTTTTATGATGGATAGATGCTCTTTTATGATGGATAGATGCACTTTTATGATGGATAAATGCACTTTTATGATGGATAGATGCTCTTTTATGATGGATAGATGCACTTTTATGATGGATAGATGCACTTTTATGATGATAGATGCACTTTTATGATGGATGGATGCACTTTTATGATGGATAGATGCACTTTTATGATGACAGATGCACTTTTATGATGGATGTATGCACTTTTATGATGGATAGATGCACTTTTATGATGACAGATGCACTTTTATAATGGATGTATGCACTTTTATGATGGATAGATGCACTTTTATGATGATAGATGCACTTTTATGATGGATGGATACACTTTTATGATGGATGGATGCACTGATGGATAGATGCACTTTTATGATGGATGGATACACTTTTATGATGGATAGATGCACTTTTATGATGGATAGATGCACTTTTATGATGGATAGATGCTCTTTTATGATGGATAGATGCACTTTTATGATGGATAGATGCACTTTTATGATGGATAAATGCACTTTTATGATGGATAGATGCACTTTTATGATGGATAAATGCACTTTTATGATGGATGGATGCAGTTTTATGATGGATAAATGCACTTTTATGATGGATACATGCAGTTTTATGGACTTCAAAACAGAAATACCCATTGACTGCCATTATAAAGCTTGGAAGAACCAGGACATTTTTTTAATATAACTCTTCTTGTGTTCGTCTGAAAGGAGAATGTCATACACACCTAGGATGGCTCGAGGGTGAGTAAATCATGGAGTAATTTTTATTTTAGTATTCACATTCTCTCAATGCAGAGTTGTGCACAAGAAGCTACAGCAAAAAATAAAATGCATATATACAGTACAGTATGTATGCATATATATTATTATTATTTTGAGTGCAGCATCTTGTGCTTTAGTGGAAGCAAAAAAATCTGCAAAGAGTTCACATGATCAATGCAACATTTGATTAGTAGCCTACAGAATATACAATATTTCATATTCACTAACAGAATCAGAATCAGAATCCTAACACACTTAATTTGTTTAAAGTTTAAATGAATCATTGTGGTCTTCGACGTGACTGTATTGATGCATGAATGCATGCAGGTTTATGTATGATGAGATCCTACAATGACTCTCTCTCTCGGAGATGAAAGGATAATGAGGACGATTTCTCGCCATAAATGATTAATTCTGCACCGTTCTGGGAACATGTGAGGATAGCAGTGGGTGGTTCGGGGGTCTCTCTGGACTCTGGGAGTTATTCTGGGAGATAATTAGTGCCTGTATTTTGCCTGCACTGTCACGACTCAGTCGCGGGTGCGGCGGAACTTCACCTGCGGCGAGCGGCACGGCCGAGTCCCTCCCTCATCCAACAGAGAGAACATTTCCACACACACACACACACTGACTCACACACACTCACTTCCGGACACGACTGTGCCAATCCAGCCCTCTGTCCTGAGTTTTATCATGCAGCACGCGCAGATCTACCACCGTTCACAACGCTAAAGGACTAAACCGCGCGACTCTCGATAAACTTTAATTGCGCGCTCGTGCGGGAGAGTCGTTCAGCGCGCGCTCACGGGAGGATTCCACACTCTCTGCCCGGTTTGAATGACAAAGGCGATCCCGTGGGAAAATCACACGCCTTCACAAAATGGATAAAGGAACGGGACTCCTTCGCCCTGTGATTTTGTTTATTGCTCTTGGTAAGTTGAGTAGTTCTTGATTAAGGCAACGTTTGGCTGATAAACTTGTGCTTGTATTTAATTAATGTAGTTAACAACAAAAAAGTTAGATATGCATGTCTAACTTTTTTGTTGTTATCTAAACTAATTTGTTCAAAATACAATAAAATAGCATGATAAAATATTATCTTATGATGAAAAAGAGCTTGCTGTATTTTAGATCGACCTCAAATTTAGATACAGTGCTTCCTTATCGATTTCTATAGGTCAACATTATAACATTAGTCTGTTAATGAGCCTGAGCTTTTGTTTCCGTTTAGGCTTTATTGCTTTCCCACTGTAAACCCCCAAACCAGAGCTGATGTGTGTGATGTAAAGTGTTGTGTTATATTGCCTACAGTATTAAGTGATCCATTAGTGATTCAGTGGTTAGTTAGGGTGTAATATGTGTTTACTGCAAATTGATAGAGCAAACCAGTTTTTCAAGCAGGAGTTCTTACGGCTACGTGGTTTTGCTTCAGGACTTGCTTTGGTTTGAGTGCCAAAGTAGTTATATGAATATTAATAAGTCCAAAAATATTAATATGATGGGCACCATAGCAAAACTGATGAATATCGCTTCAAAGTGTAGCCTAAATTTCAATTTTGATGCTCTCAACAGACAATCATTTGCAAAACGTGTTGATTTATTCGTTTTCAAGCGGTTGTAACACTGACCCCTAATATTTAGAACAATATTTGAGTTTACATTGACAGATAAACTACATGTGGTCCCTTTATTCTTGAATGTTTGGTTACGTGTTGGTTTTTGAGAATGAGGGAATGTCACACAATGTGTCCATGTTGGCATCTGCCTGAAAACTTCTACCACCTGACATGAATTTGCACTTCAGGACTGCATACTAGTATACAAATCATAACCATATCTTTCTACAGGAGGAATAGTAAGAGTAGTTTGCTGGTATGCGGTTCAATATTCAGCGCTATATTGGATGCATGACCTTTGACGTTAACAATAAAAGATATGGGAAGTGTTTTATCTTTTTTTCTCCCTTTCAGAGAGTTGCTATTTACACTTGCTGTGTACTATTTGCATTTGCACACAGGTTTTTGTGTTGACACAATCCCTGGCTCGCATTCATTATCATTCATATAATCAGCTCTCACTCCCAACTTTCACCGTGTCCTGTTTTAATACTGTATCTTATGATCTCAGTTTTGACAGCAGGGTTTATTGTACCATATATGTGTACCTATGTTTGTCTTCTGAGTCGTCAACCTTACAAGAACAACCAATCCCTCATGAAGAGACAAGTTGTTACATGTCACCTCTTTCTCTCGGTTTTGGTTTCGGTCCCTCTGCTCTTCTCTTCCGTGGTTTTTCCCCAGTGTAATGTCTTCTGCTGCCACGCTGATATCATTCGTCTCAGAGCACTTAATTCCCAACCCAATAAAATGTTAATATTCATCTTTAGTTGCGACGGCATGTTTTCATCCCAGTGCTTTGAACTCATCCATGACCTAATACGGTTATTTACAGTGATAATTTCCATGACGCGTCTCTTTGAAGTGTACTTTTAACAGATAAACACCTTTTAAAATTCTTTCTCTTCTGGGAAAACAGAGGGAAATATTGATGACTCATCCTGCACTCGGGACTGATCATTTCCTCTGAAGTTACCACACTTTCTTTCTTCATGGCTCCTTTAGTTTGAGTGACATGGTTTGGACAAACTTGACTGAATTTGGTTTGTATGACTTTAACCTCTGGTTTCACAGTCTAGTCCCACACTAAAATGCATGTTTTAACTGAAAGCATGTCTTAAAATATCAGTGTCATTGTTTTGTCTCAACATGCACACCAGTAATGTTTTTCTCTAAGGCACGTTTATAAAAGCTACTTAAATGTCCT
>CM077197.1:42588022-42716079 GCA_039654625.1 Rhinogobio ventralis | reverse complement strand
ACTCAAAGTGCGGCACATAAAGCCACCTCTCAGAACATCCAAAATGCCGGTCTTGGCGAGTATTATTCCCGTAAACACAGTCAGTTCTGTTTTAAGTTAACATAAACAGTTGAGAAAGAAAACGCATGTGTAACCGTATAATGGATCCGTGCGTCAGGTCTTAAAGTGACAACAGCCTAATAAACCTGCTGACAAATTATGAGATAATATTTGAAATATCCATATGGCAGTTTTCCCCCATGGTATCAATGTCAAAATTGTGTGGCTTTAACTTTGGAAAACCACTAGCCACAGTGACTGGTGAGCCCTGGTGATACTGTATATCTGATCATACTGTTCCATCTGTCCATTAGTGTGTATATGTGAGCTCTCATGTCTTCTTCTCTCAGTGGCGGTCAGTGAGAGCCGTGTGGTGAAGGTTCCAGTCAGTCCTCTGGTGCACGTCGCGGGACAGGCTGTCTCCATTCGCTGCAATGTGTCTGACTACCAGGGGCCCCGGGATCAGGATTTCGAGTGGTCCATGATCCAGGCCGGAGATAAGCTGCTCCCGCTCGTCTCCACCTTTGACGATAACTTTATGGACTCTACAGTGAAGGACCGGGTCAACAGCGGTGACATCAGTTATAAGAAGCTGGGCGATGATTCTGTGGAGCTCAGTTTCAAGAAGGTCAGAGCGACAGACAGCGGCGTGTATCGCTGCAGCACCCCGAGCACAGATTCGGTCATCAGCGGGAACTACTACGCCGACGTAGAGCTCAAAGGTCAGTCGAGCCTGCGTTTACCAGCTTATTGAGCTTCTGCCATGTTCTCACTGAGCAAAAGCAGGTTAAATTATTCATATTAATAATTTTTATTTCACATTACAAAATGAAATCGTTTATTTATTTAGAATAAAATAAGTGGCAACGACTTCAGAATATACAAAGAGAAAATTGATGGGCTGATATTTTGGCATTTGGAGATTATCAGTTAATTAACACTGTTTTACTGCAAAACCTGTGTATAGGGTCAAATATTATGTGTCGCAGCGGTTCATTTGGATTCTGTGTTTTAAGTTATTTTATATTCATATGTTTTATTTGTTATAGTTAAGTTGAGTTGTCTAGAGCACAGCTGATATAATGACAAAATATACATCTGTGCTGGCACCAACAAGAAATGGTAACCCGAAGAAATGGTAACTGATCTAATGGAAATGTAAATTAAACAGCACAGATCTATCCTAAACGAAACCGCCTGACATAAACGAAACCAAACTGAGTGGATCAAAGTAAAAGCAGGCTAACTCTTACACTCAACCTTCTTCACCCTGTAAAGCCTGACATATGAAATCTGTCAGAAAACAGTTTATTGAACCCTTAGATAAAAAAAGGTTTGCATGTGTTTTTTGAGTATCATAGTTGATACAAGAGGCGTTGACGTGTCATATAAAATGATATAGAGAGAATATGGAGGAACAAAAACAGCTCTGCTTTATCCAGAGGCTCAAACTGAGCAAAAATATGCAATTTTGTGCAGACACTGATTTACCTGTTTGAAGATGAAATTCTGATGCTGTAGGGCTTCCAGAAACTTTCCAGGATTTTTTGGGAAACTTTTGGAAATGTTCAGCCCCTTTGCAACCCTAGGGGCCAGTTGTTCAACAATTTTAATCTGGATCAGAATGATCTGGATTTGGAAATCCCATGTTTTGCTATCCAGGGTCAGGTCATCCATCTTACTGTTGTTCTGGTTTTTCAAAGCGAAATTTGAATTGGATCACCCTGATCCAGATACACACTTTTTCAGATTACCAAATATGGATTACTAGTGCTCTACGGAGCCCCTAAAGGGACATGCGGATGGGGAAAAAAAGATACTTCAATGTTTTTGCGTAGCGTTTCCCCGAGAAACTTTACATTCGCTCTTATGATTGTGCCAATGTAGTTTACAAACAGTAATAAAAGAAAAACACTTGAAATTAAATATAATATTTTTGTTTGATTATCTACAGCTTTGTGGGGTTTTTTTGTGGCACCAAAATCTGTCTTTTAGGGATAGTAATAGGTAGCCTAAAGTCTACTTCTAATTTATTTCTATAACAGTTAAACTAGTCAAGAGCAAAATAGAAATATATGTGTTGTATGTTGTATTCTTTGATCAGTTTTAAAGTTTTATAAATTTTTTGTTCCTGAAATCCCCCCTTCTTCTGGGATCAGTATAATCCATATTTCTTTTATCAAAGGTATATCCCAAACACAAACTGATAATTTGATCCAGATCAAAACCAAGATTGGATTTTGTGATCTAATCTGATTTCAGAATCCTTTTTTTTTCTTTTGTACAACCCATTTTCAGGATTTGATCCAATCCGATAGCCGAAATCCAATCAGATTACTATTGAACAACTGGCCCCTGATGCTTGTGATGTAAACCAATGAGATCTTTATAACAGGCTACTTGCATTAAATGCATATAAATATCAGTAAGATGATATTTAAATGCTTAGTTTTATGATCAAAACTCTCTAGTTTTAAAACATATAATGTAATACAATGATGATTGACAGATAAACGAATAAACCTTCATCAAAAGCCTGGTGATCATATTTGAGATTTGTCTAATAAATGATGGATAATCAAGTAAACCTGCTTCAGTCCAGTAAGTGTTGATCTTGAAGCATTACTAACTATATCAAAGTGATTCTTGAGTTTACTTGATAAAATCAGAGCAGATTTGACAGCAGAAAGACACGTGAAGCTCGAGCTGGAGGAGGACGCTTGGACAGTTACACTAAAAGACTTTTACTTGATAAAACACTCTAAACTATCAGTCAGAGACAGAAGGACTGGAGGAGATTGAGTGAGACACTGATCATGTTGATGATTTGGAGGCCTTAGACGTGCGTATTAGATGTGATACCGTATCTTTACATGTTTAAACAGGGCGGCAGTAGAAGTGTAAGTGGAATGTGATGCACTGCGAGCCTCGAAGTGTGACAGAAATACAAAGACCTATTCTTTAAACTGACTAGAGTGAAAGTCTGTGGAGCTCTGAAGCTTTTTTTAAGATGGCGTGCTGATTTTATCACTCCGCTCCATTTCTGGAGATGGACAAAATTAACTCATCCGCACCAACAGAGAAAAATAACAGCCTACTTTATAAAACATATCTGTTAAAGGATTAGTTCACTTCAAAATGAAAATCTCCTGATATTTTACTCACCCCCATCTCATCCAAGATGTTCATGTCTTTCTTTCTTCAGTCGAAAAGAAATTACGTTTTTTGAGGAAAACATTCCAGGATTTTTCTCCTCACCATAGACTTCCATGGCAACCAAAATGTCGAAGGTTCAAATCAAAGCAGTTTCAAAGGAAGGGCTTCAGAGGCTCTGCACGATCCCAGACGAGGAATAGGGTCTTATCTAACAAACCATCGACCATTTAAAATAAATAAATAAATAAAAAATTTAACCTAAATTGCTTATCTTGTGCTGCTTTGCGCTCGTCAGTGATTGCGCAATCACGTCGAAAACGTCACACTAGACGTAGGCGGAAGTACCGCCCCCATGTTTACAAAGCGCACATGCGAAGACTAATACAAACGCCCTGTAGCAACAAAAAAAAGGTAAAACAACGATGTCGGATGATTTTTTGGTAATTTTTCGGAGTGTTTTTTGGTAAAGGGCGTTTGTATTAGTCCTCGCATGTTTGCTTGGGGCGGTACTTCCATCTATGTGACCTTTCAAACGTAATTGCGCAAGCCGTGGCACGTCGCAGATCAGCGCAAGATGAGCAATTTAGGTTAAAAAGTATGTTCATTTTATTTATTTTTTTATATGGCCGATGGTTTGTCTAGATAAGACCCTATTCCTCCTCTGGGATCGTGCAGAGCCTCTGAAGCCCTTCCTTTGAAACTGCATTGATTTGAACCTTCGACATTTTGGTTGCCATGGAAGTCTATGGTGAGGAGAAAAATCCTGGAATGTTTTCGACTGAAGAAAGACGTCTTGGATGAGATGGGGGTGAGTAAAATATCAGGGAATTTTAATTTTGAAGTGAACTAATCCTTTAATTCTAACTTAGAATCTAAAATAAAATAATAATAAAAAATAAATCTTTATTACTCTTATTCATTCATTGTGCTGTGATTTGGAGTTTCAGAACCGATATGTTATGTTATTTTTTCTGTGTGACACAAAATATGTAAATTGAAGAATCTTTAAGCAGCTCTTTTCTATAACTGTAATAGTACAATAAAAGTAGTCATTATGAACTTCTACATTCTGAAGCCATGTGATAGCTTTGTGTGATTTATTGAGTAAAAATCTCACACTATATCTGACTGATGCGGCATTATCTGTCATTTTCTGCCTCAGTAAATAACATAATGTTCATTTGTTTTCACTCTGGGATTGTTTGACAAGAGAGATTGCTTCACTATGACACTGACAGACACAGAGCGTGAGAGAGGTCAAGGGTCAAATGCAAACCGGCTCTTAGCAGCTCTTTTAGCCGGTGCTGTGATGTACTAGTAACCACAGTTAAGCAGAACAATTGAACACTTGAGCAGAAAGTATGAGGAAATGAGTGACAGTAACTGAAATGTTCTCTTTTCTGAAAGTGTTCAATTTGTTGTTAATGTGATGATGAGTTCAGGAGCTCCTTGTTTCTGAAGCCCTTGCATGTTAATAGGATTAAGTTCAATATAGAGCGTGACGAGAGAACGGGCAACTAAATGTGATTTTTGTTGTTTGTTTCCATGTTCATTTGAAAAAGATGCAGGATCAGTGAAATATGCAGTCCTCCATTCACATAAAAAATGAACATTAAACTATATTTCTGGTCATTTTACTTTAAGATATTTGTTTTCGCCTGACAAGTTGGGATCAGAACAATTCTGCTCACCAAGACTGCATTTATTTGATCAAATATGGAGTAAAAATAGTAATTTTGTGAAATATTACTGTGATTTTAAAACAGCTGTTTTCTATGTGAATATCTAGTGAAGTGTAATTTATTCCTGTAATCAAAGCATCATTACTCCAGTCTTCAGTGTCACATGATCCTTCACAAATCATTCTGATATGAGGACTTTTCTTATATTTATCACAGTTAAAACGGTTTAATATTTTACTCAGGATTCTTTGATGAATAGACAGTTCAAAAGAACAGTATTTATTTGAAATATAAATGTAACGAGTTATAAATGATTTTACTGATTGATGATTTATTTGATCGATTTATTGCATCCTTGCTAAATTAAAGTATTCATTTCTTTAACAAAAAAAAATTGTGCTCACCCCAAATGTTTGAACAGTATAGTGTAATCTCAATGTATATATTGCCTTCATCATATCCCATTAAAGGCACAATATGTAAGATTTTTGGATTTAAAATATCCCAAAACAACTAGAACAGTGTTATATATTTTGTTGACTTGTGTACTTACATTATCCCAAATGTTTCCAAGAATGTTTAAATCCAGAGAAATAAGCGATTTTAACCAGGACACGGACCGTCGCCTATCAATGACATCATACCCGCGTTACCCTCGGTTTCTGGTTTTATTTTGTAGAAACCATGGAAACACCAAAGACGCTTTAATATATGATGTGTTTTATTAGACAAGGTGTTTGATACATTCATGGACAGAAAACTAATCATTGTTCTCCAGCTCAACACAGTTAGTCTTATTGTTTAAATCTGGTGTTCTTGATTTACCGCGAGTACCATGTTTTACCATGCCTAATATGATCTCGCTCACTGCAGTGTGAACAAGTGTCTCATAGCAGCCGCAGAGAGTAGCATTATAACATCACTTTAACACACTCAAATGTGTGTAATATGATAAACAGTGCTGTGTTAGCACACATACACACGAGCGGAAGAAGCACAAGCGCTCGCCTGCGGCAGATTAAAAGCTCCGCCAAATTAAGCCGTTATCAAGACATGCCTTTGTTTTGAATAAGCGACAAAAAATAACATATTGTGGCTTTAATGTTGTATTTGTGCTGATTCCAGATGTCTTGTTACAGGTGAAGTGTGTAATTTCTGCAGCACCAGTGGCAACAAATGAAATTACAGTCTGTTTGTTTTGAGCGGCCAGACAGGGTCGAATACAATAGCATGGTCTAAATGAGATGAATTTAGTGTTATCTGTTTGTCCTAACAATTTTTTTGCAAGTCTGTTTGGTTATGTGAAAATCACACACTTCACCTTTAACCCCTTTGACACACATCTCCTCCCCGGCCTGCTTTAATGTGTCCTCTGTTGTGTCCAGTGATCGGGGACAGTCTGAAGGTTTCTCCAGCCATTCCCAAGTCAGCGGTGTCCGAAGGAGAATCAGTGGAGCTTCAGTGCAACACGACACGGGGCTTCACGGAGCACACCTTCCTCTCCGTTAGCTGGTCCATCAGGAAAGGGAGCGGCCCGTTGGAGGAAATCTTGACATTCGGGCCGGATGATAAGATCAAAGTAGGAAGCAACTACACTCAGCGTTACACAGACGGCGGGCTTCAGTTGGACCTTCGTGGAAGTGGATTTTACGGAGTAGTCCTGAAGAGAGCAAAGCCGTCAGACCAAGGGGAGTATGTGTGTACGGCCCAAGAGTGGGTGAGGCAGGGAGAAGAAGGAAGAAGATGGAGGAAGATTCAGGAGAAGCCTGTTGAAATGGGGAAGGTTGTGGTTTCGCCCACAGGTGAGTCACATCTCATTCTCTTCTCAGTCTGTAGTGTATATTGTGACTACGATTATGGGATTTGATCAATGAAACATTGGGATACTGATGACTCCCGTTTCCTGCAACATGATTATGAGGTTGTGCTTTAAAATATGCTATTATGGTGTTTTATAAAGCCCTTGAGTGACATATATTACAAA
The DNA here is from genome assembly GCA_039654625.1 of Rhinogobio ventralis. Classification (NCBI taxonomy): domain Eukaryota; kingdom Metazoa; phylum Chordata; class Actinopteri; order Cypriniformes; family Gobionidae; genus Rhinogobio; species Rhinogobio ventralis. Next base: position 42,709,218 of record CM077197.1, on the reverse strand, counting down.
ATATGATTGTTCTCCATTTTCAAAGACTTGAGAAACCAGAAAGAAATTGCTTCTTTCTTTTTTTTTTCAGTGGCCTTGGTTAGGGTTTAATACATTTTCTTCATCCTTTCTTCAATAAATATTATAAGCTCTCACCCAAACTAACCAGCCGAATATAGTGGCATTACAAACTTTGATGTGCAGCTCTACAAATGGCATATAAATTACAAAATACTTAGCAATAAACTTAAAATATAAGTAGTTTGAGAGTTTAGGGCAGGGGTGCAAAACTCAGCTCCTGGAGGGTCACAGTCCTGAGAGTTTAGTTTCAACATGCTCTCTGTAGTTTTCATATAAGCCTGAAGGACTTGATTAGCTGGAACAGGTGTGTTTTATTGGGGTTAAAGCTAAACTGGTTGATTTCCTTTTGGGATTATGGGTAGTTCTTCATCAGAAATTATGGTATTTAAAGTCCCCATGTGTCCCCAGTTTTTTGGCTTTTAGTATGAATATGTTAGTCTTACTGTTATCTATAAGCTAGTGTACCCCAAAACAATGACCAAAATTTGCATTCAGAAGATATAAGAGTTCAAAACTTAGTCTTTCACTTCCACCAATAAGGATCAATGATTATGATGACATCACTCTGCACTTCATCTTCTCATCAGATTTTCTGTCCAATCAAATGCTTTCTAGAATCTGAAGCCCCGCCCCCTACATTATAAACAGACGCTGCGGCTGAAATCGGTCACTTGTTCACACATTTACTGTTTTGTACATGGTGAATGGCACATAGTGAACTATATAGGGGATAGGGAATGATTCAGACAATGTAAATATGCTTTCCATTGGGCCAAATGAAGTCTGGTTTCACATTAGTGTCACGCGAACCGCCACAGCTCCGGTCCAGAGACACAATAGCACAGAGCGGATCATGTGATCGAGTCGGCGCAGCACAGAATGCTGTATTTTAAAGCGATATGGAGATTAGGAGGAAACTGCGGCTTTACCGAGCTCAGCGGCTCTGGACGAGCTGTGATAGAAACTATCTAGTTCTTAAAAAAGGGGAGGAGCTGTTGGATATGTCCCGCCCTCTCTTCCTGTTTCAGTGGAAACTACGTCAACACATTGAATAATGCTGCGCGTTTTAATGCACTTCATTGGGCCTTTAAGTTATATTTATTTATTTCCCCCCGGTTTCAGAGACGAGGCTTAAGCAATCTCAGACTAAACTGCATGTTTGACCTGTTTTAACTCAAAGCAACTTGCACTGACAGATCTTAAAATATGCCAATGTCATTGTTTTGTCTCAAGATGCACACCAGTAATGTTCTTTTCTAGGGCACATTTATAAAAGCCAATTAAAGGCTCTAATTGAACTAATGCCTAATCCTGACTTAGTCTAAGCCCTGTCTGTGAAACCGGGCCCTAATTTATTAAATGCAAAAATCACACTGATTCTTGGCTTCTACAGAATACTATTTCTTAACTTCAGAGCTTGTGGAAAGTCTGTCTTGAAAGCTTTATTTGTTAAATCAGTTTATCCAAGGAGAAAATGAATGGACCCTTTTCACAGACTATGAAGCGTTTCCACAGTTATCAACATCGCTAATCTAGTGAAGTTTTCTAAAAACCATTAAAAAAATGTTTTTTTAAATGTAAAATGCATTTATGATGCTATACTTTATCACCTTGTCAATAAATGACGAAAAACAAATGAACACTGCTGCGTGAGTGAAAGACTGAGGGAGTGACGACAAATTTCACGTCATTCTCTTTTCTGACTGCTGCAAATCAATCTCTCAATATTTTTTTCCCTCTTTTGTAAAGTCGTGGAAATGCTATCGTTGATTTTTTTTTTTTTTTTTTTTTCCATTGGAGCAAATGGGAATACAAAAACAACATTTGCTGTTGTCTCCCGTTCACCACTATAGACGTTTACCCAACTATGATGCCTTCCTCTTCTGAGAACCCTGGAAATCTGATAAAGGACATAGGAAATGTACTTCCAAAACCGGACTGTCCTGATCTAGTGATCAGCTGATGCTTTCTAGTTGTTAGAGGTCGTCACTAGGGAGTGAACCAACTATTTATGCTGTGAAAAGTTTAGTTACATTTGAAAAAGTTAAGCATCCAGTTGCAAAGCAGTTTTGAGTTTTCTCGACTTCAGAAGGTGTAGTTGTCAACTAATTAATATGTCAGTGCCAGTGTTTTGTCTCAAGATGCACACCAGTAATGTTTTTTTTCTGAGGCACATTTATAAAAGCTGCTTAAATGTCCTAATTGAACTAAGGCCTAATCCTGACTTAATCTAAGCCCTGTCTGTGAAACCGGGCCTTAATTAAATAGGGGGTTGAATAAACTACTAATCTAAAGATCAAGTTTACACAACTGTATGGCTCTGAAGAAACTCCAAACATTTTAGCAGTTGGCATTTGAGTGCATTCCGATAATTGAACAAACCTAACCAAAAGGAACACCAGTCTTTAATACTTTAACACCATCCTCAAAACCCCTTGTTTGGTCCAAACACATAAAATTAAACCATGCAAGTGCAAGGCATTATGGGTATTCCCCTCAGTAATAGATGCAATAATATGAGATTAAAACACTGCATCCGAAATCGAATACTTCTCTACTATATTCGAAAAACAGTACGCCAACAGAGTAGTATGTCCGAATTCATAGTATTCGAAAAACAGTCGGCGAAAAGTACCCGGATGACCAACTACTTCAGGTGAGATTCTGAAGTGCACATACGAGGGACACTTTACTATCCCACAACTGACGCTGGTAGGTCACATGATAACGACAACATGGCGAATGTAGTACGTCTGGACACATTCATACTATATAGAACATACTTTTTAACGGTCACAAAGTAAGTTCACATTCAAATTTCGGATGCAGCTAAATCGTTTCTAGCTTTATAAAAGAAAACTCAAGCTGTCTGCTTTACACAGTATTACAATATGTACATTTCATAAATCCACTCCATATAAAATATCAAAAAAAGATTAATCCTGAAATCAAATGAAGACTAGCTGTGATAAGCAACTGTTCAAAAGGTTCAGGATCAAACTGAGCTGCTCAATGGTTGACCGTCACCACTCAAATGTTCACACTATTTAAATTTACCCATTGCTCATACTAAATGACTTTATTTCCTTTTTGAACATTAAATAGTTCCTTTAAAATTGAGTATGCTACAAAGCGACCTCACTCAACATCAGTCTGGTTCCTTTAAAACTATTTTTGTTCGTTTCTAATTGAACTGATCTTTTCACTCTGGTATGTGTGTTTTGTGTGCAATATGCATTAGACAGTCAGTGAGCGTACGGTAGATGTGCCGTCTGAGACTGAGATTATCCTGGTTGTCTGGGTTACACAAACCATTACTTTAACTCTTTTTAATTTATGCTGGGATTTGTAATTATTGCCTGTAGACATCAGACAGGAGACAATGGCGCTTTCTAAGTCCCTGTTATTATGAAGCGTTATGAACAATGATACTGAAGTCTAAGGGATTTCTAGACTGTAGCTGTGACCTTTCATTAAAGCCCTCCTGCCTATCCAAGTTCTTTCACGAGGCTCTCGCTTCAGTAAACGTGCTAGTTTTATCTCAGCTTGCCTTGAAGTTATAAAGAGAACTACAGGGCTTACAGATATTGGCAATGACTGATCCTATTCAAAGACAGAATGTCTAAGGATGCCCAATATATTGCGCCAAAAGGACCGCATACTCTTCTGAGGTCATACGACATGTGACCCTGGACCACAAAACCAGTCGCACGGGTATATTTGTGGCAATAGCCAACAATACACTGTATACACAGTATTACAATATGTACATTTCATAAATCCACTCCATATAAAATATCAAAAAATGATTAATCCTGAAATCAAGTAAAAGCTAGCTGTGATAAGCAACTGTTCAAAAGGTTCAGGATCAAACTGAGCTGCTTTCAGATGATGTATAAATCTCAATTTCAAAAAATTGACCCTTATGACTGGTTTTGTGGTCCAGGGTCACATATATGATAAATGTGATGTTTTTGGTCTGTATCTGTCACTCTTCTCTGATTTATTCCCTTCCTGTCCTCCCATTCATTATGAAGAGATCATTCAGATGGCCACATTCTTCTTCATTTAATCTTAGATTTGGCTAGATATAGTTCACTGACAACACAACATGCATGGAAAACTGAGAGATGACTTTAGATGATAGTTGCTGGCTTAAGTAATCACTTGTTTTCGGTTTTTATCTCTCAGGACCAGAAACTCCCTCAGGGAACAGAAAGTCCCAAACACTTCCAGACGTGCAAACTTTCTCCCCCAGCATTTACTCTACATCACCTTTGAACTATTGCAATATTACTAGATGTCAAGAGTACCTCAGAAAGTCCTGGCCGCAGCTGTAACAGTGGCGTGTTTGTGGGTAATGGAGTCGGTTTTGTTTGCCGTTGGCCCTGATGTTATCTCGATTCCTGACCCTCTTACCGGCCTCCAGACTGCAACGCAGCGACGTGTGAGGGATGTTTGAAGTTTAGCAGGCAAACAGAGTCACTGGCTGCCCTACGGTTCACCCTTCATGAATGGAAAACAGCAGATCTTGGTGTCACAGTGTTTTAGAAAGTTGTATTTGACAATACGAAAACAAGTTTAATGACTTGTTTTAGAGACATCTCCGTGTATCACATACACTACCAGTCAAAAGCTTGGATTAATTAAGATTTTTAATGTTTTTGAAAACAGTCTCTTCTGATCACAAAGGCATTTAGCCTATTTGTTTGCTATGTGAATATACAGTAAAATGTAAAAAACAAATAAAAAATGAGCATGTTTGCTACCAGCATGTTGATAGCATGTTTTACCACATTGGTAGCATGAATTAGCATGTTGCTAGCTTTTTTAGCACATTGCTATCATGAATTAGCATGTTTTAACACATTGATAACATGATTTAACGTTTTCTTAGCATGTCGCTAGCATGTTTTAACATTTTGCTAGCATGCATAAGCATGTTTCAACACATTGGTAACATGATTTAGCTTGTTTTACCACACTGATAACATGAATTACCATGTGTGCATGTTTTAGCACGTTGCTAGCATTCATTAGCATGTTGTTAGCATTTTTAACACATTGCTAGCATGAATTAGCATTTTTTGCTAGCATGTTTAACACATTGATAACATGATTTAATGTTTTCTTAGAACATTGCTAGCATGAATTTGTTTGTTTTGCTAGCATGTTTTAGCACTTTGCTAACATGAATAAGTATGTTTTAGCACACATTGTTACCATGTTGTTTGCATTTTTTAACAAGTTGCTAGCTTGAATTAGCATGTTGGTAACATGATTTAACACTTTTCTTAGCATGAATTAACATGGTGCTAGCATTTTTAGCACACTTGCTATCATGAATTAGCATGTTGCTAGCATGTTTTAGCACATTGCTAGCATGAATAAGCATGTTTTAGCACACATTGTTACCATGTTGTTTGCATGTTTTAACAATTTGCTAGCTTGAATTAGCATGTTGATAACATGATTTAACACTTTTCTTAACATGAATTAGCATGGTGCTAGCATTTTTAGCACACTTGCTATCATGAATTAGCATGTTTTAGCACATTGCTTGCATGAGTTAGCATGTTTTAACGCATAGTTAACATGAGTTAGCATGTTTTAACATGTTGACTTAGGATAGTCATTAAGCTTTGCTAGTGATAGACATCATTAATCCAGTCTTTAGTGTCACATAATCCTTCAGAAATCATTCTAAACATAATTATGATTATTATTAGTGTTGTGCTGCTTAACATTTAACAATTAATACTTTTATTCAGCATTAAACTGATCAAAAGTGACAGTAAAGACATTTGTGATGTTACAGAAGATTCTATTTTAAATAAATGCTGTTCTTTTGAGCTTTCTATTCATCAAATAATTCAACACTGATATTAATCATAAATGTTTGCTGAGCATCAAATCCTCATATGAGAATGATTTCTGAAGGATCATGTGACACTGAAGACTGGAGTAATGATGCTTTGATCACAGGAATAAATTACACTTCACTAGATATTCACATAGAAAACAGCTGTTTTACATTAGAATAATATTTCACAATTTGTGTTGTATTTTTGATCAAATAAATGCAGCCTGGGTGAGCAGAAGAGACTTCAAAACATTTTAAAAAATCATAATTATTCCAAACGTTTGTCCGATAGTGAATAGTATGAATCCACTTTCTTTTAGTAATTGAACTCCGTATGTCTGATCACAGTTCACTCTCAGCGGAGGTGGATAATAATCTCTAACCTGCTGTTTGTCTGTGAATGATTGATCCAGTGCTTTTCCTGCTGTACTCACGTGTCAAATGATAGAAAGAGAAGAAATATGTAAAGTCGGGCTGGGCGGTATTGGTGACAAATGGACAAAATCTTTTGTTTTCATTAAGACTTTATATATTTTATAAGGTAATGTGTATGTTCTGATGCGCTGACTGAAGTTTAACCCGTTTGAATCAACTGTTTGTCGTCTAGCTCATTTTATAAACGGCCTTGGGTCGTGTCAAAATACTAGTGAAAAGTACAACATAAGGTACTGAAAATGGCATTTAAATAGTTTTGTATGTCACACCGGAGGATATTTCAATATTTCAAGCTATTTTGACACTGTTTCCAACGGTCACATTTACATATTCATTGTTTTTATCCAAAGCAGCCTAAAATGAGGAACATCACAGAGAATAAGAGCAAACAATGTCTGCAGTTTATAAAGTGTGAGCTAGTACACAAGCCAGAGCAGATACAGTAGAAACAGATAGAAGTGCCTTAGTTTATGGTTGTGTTTTAGTTTAGTGCTTGAGGAAGAGCTGTGTCATTCTTCAGCTTAGGACAAGAGAAAGCTAGTAAAAGTTCATAAGCATAAATTTGCCATTAATCGTTCTTTCTGATATGTGAAGGGGTCACACCCTCAAGAATGAATACGTTTAATTAATGCTAGTAGGAGGTGAAACTTTTGAATTTTTCTTGAGCTTTAAATGTCTTCATTTCTCCTGTTGGGATCCTGATTAACAACCTTTTCCAGGGATTTACATTAGATTGTGAATTTTCACTCCACATGATTATCTCAATGAAAATTGCTTGTATAATAATTAATAACGAGTCATATCCTAATTAGCTAATTAGATCACACAAATACTATATTTAAACTAGAGGAGTAACATTTGGTGACAAACTTTTGACAAAATGTTGGCTTGACAAAGCCAGGTCTGAAAGTTTAAAATAACTCTAAACTGCTTGAAGTTTAAAGGTTTTACTCAGAGAAAGTAAAAAAAAAAAAATCACTAGCATGGTTTAGCATTTTGCTAGCATGATTTAACACATTAACATGTTTTAGCATGTTTCTAGCATGAATTAGTAGGTTGTTAGCATGTTACTAGCATGAATTAGCATGTTTTGCTAACATGTTTTAACATTTTGCTAGCATGTTTTAACACGTTGTTAGCATTATTTAACAGGTTGCTGGCATTATTTAATATGTTGTTAGCATTAATTAGCATGTAGCTAACATGAGTTTACATGTTTTAACACATTGCTAACAAGAATTAGCATGTTGCTAACATTTTTAGCACATTGATGAATTACCATGTTTGCATGTTTTAACATTTTGCTAGCATGAATTACCATGTTTTAACACTTTGATGGCATGAATTAACACATTGTTAACATGATTTAACACTTTGTTAGCATGAATTAGCATTTTGATAACATGATTTAACATGCTGATAACAAGAATTAGCATGTTGCTAACACGATTTAACACATTGTTAACAGGAATTAACATGTTTTAGCACATTGCTTACACGAATGAGCATGTTGCTAGCATTTTAGCACATTGATAACATGCATTACCATGTTTGCATGTTTTAACATGTTGACTTGGGATAGTCATTAAGCTTTTCTAGTTATAGACAGCTGAAATACTCTATGAGTCTTATTCTACTAAGCCCCTTTGAGCCCCTCAATGAAAGTTTATGGCAATTATTGTATTATTACGATAAAAAATTATAAGTCGGATCAATTCGAAAAGATACAGCCTGAGCCGAGTTGTAGCTTGAAAGCCCCAGGAGGAGATACTGTTTAAAATACCGTCTCAGAAAAAAGCAGAAATAGTTTAAGTAGTGGATCAATCCAACATAACTAGAATATGTCAAGCACACTACACTACATTAAACCATGACCCTGATATAATATTTAGCATGAATGGGCCGTTATTGAGAGAAGCATATTTCTTGACTATATTATGACAGGATGTGATTCCTCTGTCTCTCATTCTAACGGCTCATTGTCAAACATTACAGCTGTTCATTTAAAACTTCTGTGTGTTCAGTTTTCAAACCGATGCTTGCGTGCTTGCAGAGCACCATGTTTGGTGAGAGAATCATGTCAAGGATTCCTGTGCTTTACTTGTGAAGTCTCTTCTCCCTCAACGTTAAATGTTAATCAGTGTTTTGCAAATTTCAGCTTGGGGATTTTCCATGTAGCAGGATATTCAAAGCTTTGCCACATAATGCTGTTAACTGCAGTGTGCCGTAGAGCTGTTTGTCAAAGCTTGTTCCTAGTTTGATACAGTATGTCCCTGTGTGACACACACAGTAGTGCTAGAGCAAGTGCATGGATTAGGGCTGGATGATTAAATCGAATCCGAAATTCAGAACCTCAAACCGACATAATTGTCCTATGTCGGTTATTCTGTTTTGTTTTTTTATATCGTGTTAATACTTTCCCGTGTGTAGTTAGTAGGGCTGCATGATTTGGGGAAAATATCTAATTGTGATTTTATTCTGGTTAAAATTGTGATTTGCGATTTTAAAATGTGAATTAGTTTCATTTTTTTTTCCCCAAATGAAAAGTGTGTGTGTGTGTATATATATATATATATATATATATATATATATATATATATTAGTGCTTATATATTAATATGACTAATAATAATTATTCTGATTATTATTATTACTAAATAAAAATATTTAACAAAATTAGAAATATTACTGTTACAGTAAAATTTTCATTATTAAAAATTAAAAATAGGTATTTAAGAATAAATATAACAATATAATAATAATATTTATATTTTACAGAAAACTTATTTTACTAAAAAACTGCAGGGTTACCTGTTAACATGCAGGCAGCCTTTGACTAAAAATCACTAGAAAGGTCTGAGGATTTATTATAAAACATTATATTATTATTATTATAAAAATCTGTGCTTTTATCTATGATATCAATTTTTTAATTTTTGTCCAGAGGTATGCAAAATAAAGAACAAGTCTACGTCTTGAAATATGAGCCTCCTGTACACTGGAGAAAAACATAAGGTTTGTCATATGAATTTGATTAGAGAGAAGTATTATTTGACCTATTTTTACCCAAAATAGGAGGGAGTGAGCACTGCTGGGCACTAAACACACTCATGTTTCATTCATACTGAACAATAAACACACGACTGCGTCAATATATGGTGTATTTGAGTTCTTCAAGCCTTCTCTGGTATTTTCATAATAATTAAGAATATTATAATGCAGTGCTAATTGACATAGAATACTATAAAATAATACATTGTCTGCGTCATTCTGTGATTAGAAGCCACATCAGCTCATTTGTCTTTTGTTGGACAGCAGGTTTATGAACGCTTTGCATTACTAGTTTGTGAAGATGTTCGACGCGTGTTGCTTTTTCAAACGCATGTTATAAAGGCTCAAACTCGCGGACTTCCAGATGGAGCAGCGTTTACTCCTGATCACAGAGCCGCTCTTCGCTAACACACTGTGCATGTATTTATTTAATTAAAATCACAGCATTTACTCTTTCATAATCGCACATAAGCCAAGTCACGATTGCGGGTCGATTTCGATTAATCGTGCAGCCCTAGTAGTTAGCCTACGTGACTCCGCCCTGTCCAGTCACATCAAATGCAGTTTGCAGGCACACGGAAAGATTCTGGAGCAGAATGCAATCTGGATGCTCAGTATTGCTAGGGCAATTGCATGTTTTTACACAGTTTATTTTACAGGTAAGTTAATCGGCGTTCTTATATGCGTTGCTACACGCACACACAAAGGGCGCGTGCAAGCCCCGACGCACTTGCGTCCTCATGAAAGTCTGTCAATTAAATGCGTTTAAAGGCTTGCCAGTTCGAACATTCAAGCGATTTTACACCATTCAAGAACAACATGGAAAACATCTCCGTTCAGTGCTCGCGAGCTTTATTCTGTGAGAAGAGCCAAGCCGCATCTCTGACAACGCACAAGCCCTGAAGCCAGATTACTTTCACTTGCACAACGCACAGTTTCACAATTAATAGAGATGGTATGACTAATTCACACACACACACAATCACTCTCTCATTAAAGTCCTCATGAAATCAAAATTGACCCTATTTACTTTGTCAGCACACATTAAAGGTCTTGGGGTGAACAATTAACCCGTGCAAGTTAATACACAGAAAAAATTGTTTGTCGTGGTAATCTTTAATCAAAATCTGAAAATTAACTTCCGGTCTGGAATGGCGTTCCTTCTCAGATGGCGGCAGTTTGACGGCTTAGGTTTGAATATCCCTAACCACTCCCCTCCGACCGTTAGTCTGCTATGAGCGAGAGATGGAGAGGAGGAGCGCTGAAGTAAACTCACTTGCTACTGGGACTTTAATGCATTCAAATAAATGAAATGCAGACCTACTGTGCTAATTTATCTGTAGCCTATCTGATGTACAACAAACATGTAAGAAATGTTACGACCCATAGACAATAACTGCTGAAAGTGAGCTGTTTCCTTCAAGTATTTTAAAATCACAAAGAAATGCACTTTTTCATTAGAAAAAAATATCCCACTTTTAATAGTTGAGCATATTTACAGTAGACCTACAAACCATGTCAGTGAACTATGAGGGCAAAAAAAAGGAAAGCATTGATTTTAGGTCAAATCGTCCAGCCCTAGCATGGATGTTATATAGTGTGATATGGGTCAGGGTGAGATGAGGAGCATCGGCAGAGACTCATTTTATCACTTCAGGTCCTTTAGCAGAACAGTACTTACAATAGAGAACTAAATAAAGTGTTTTCTAAAACATACAAACAGGTGTCTCTTCTCAAAGCACACAACAGCTGAGTACAGTATGTGTCTGCAGTGAGCTAGTCGTGTGTGTGTGTGTGTGTGTGTGTTTGAACAATGACAGCTGAAAATCGAGAGAATGTGCACCCTTGCCCTTCGCTTCCTACCCAGAGAAAAACTAAAAACTAGGTCGACTAGCATACCTCTACAGACTGGGCGATGTAGCCTAAAACAATTGTATCTCTGTGTTTTTCATTCTTTTATTTATTTTTTGATGTGAAATGGCTGTAAAGGGGTGATTTTTATAGTCAGTAAGCATTTATTTAATCAAAAATACAGTAAAAATAGTGAAATATTATTCTAATGTAAAACAGCTGTTTTCTATGTGAATATCTAGTGAAGTGTAATTTATTCCTGTGATCAAAGCATCATTACTCCAGTCTTCAGTGTCACATGATCCTTCACAAATCATTCTGATATGAGGATTTGATGCTCAACAAACATTTATGATTATCATCAGTGTGGAGAACAGTTGTGCTGCTTCATATTTCTGTGGAAACCAGGGCTCTTTGGTGAATAGAAAGTTTAAAGAACAGCATTTATTGGAAATAGCCATCTTAAGTTACATTATGACTGTCTTTACTGTCACTTTTGATCAATGTAATGAATGCTTGATGAATAAAAGTATGAATTTCTTATAATACATTTTTAATAAATGCAGTGTGGGGACTTTAGTAATGATTTTGAGTGATGATGACAAATGAAGCACTCGCCCTTTTCACACATACAGTCTTTATCTGTAAATTATCGTTTACAGATGTGTGAACAGGACTTTCCAAAAATATTGGTAAATAGTTCTGGCAGTTTTTCGGCATTAAAACGTCATTACTGTCTTAATTACTAAGATCTGAAAAATACTGGCCCATAGACCCTCCCCTCGAAGTGTTCTGTGTGTTTGATTGTCTTTCTTTTCCTTTCCTCTCCCACAGAGCTGCAGTTTAAGGTGACCCTCACAGCCACTCTGAACCCTCAGTCCACCAGCGAACCCACTGAGCTGCGCTGTCAGGTGGTCGACCTCCTCCACCTCCAAGATGGCCGCCTGGCCGTGACCTGGTCTTACTCCACAAACAGTCCTGGAGACGTATCTCAGAAGAAGATCGCAATAGCTTCCCTGAATGAGCAAGGAGCTCTGATACCTGGAAATGAGTACCAGCAGAGGCTGGACAGCGGGGACATAGCGGTGACCAGGAAAGAGTCGAACGTCTTTATTCTGCGAATGCTTCAGACTCAAGACGCAGACATGGGCTCTTATTCATGCATGGTGACCGCATGGAAGCCCATCCGGCAAGGTGGATGGGAAAAAGTGAAGGAGGTCCAGTCAGCTCCTGTTACTGTTCAATGGACACCAAAGAGTAAGCACTAAATACCTTCCTTTTATTGTCTATTCCATCTAATTTGATAAAGTTAGCCATTTCTTTGGCCAGAAATATACTCTAAGCAAGTATACTTGAATGTGCTTAGCCAGTGCATTTAGCAGCAACTTCAACGTTCAAAGTTTATTATCAGCCCAAAAGGCGATTTTTGGTGCAGCATAAAGTTTGTAACCATATCATACAAAACACACAAACAGCAAACACAACATTCTGACATCTTGCAAGTTTAAAAACCTTACAGCCGTGGGAATGAAAGAATGTCTATACAGATTGCTTTTAAGTTTAGGCATACTATAACGTATACCAGAAGTAGGCATTTTGAAATCCATAGAACAGTGGATGAGTACAGTCTGCAAGAATAGCTCTAGCTTTCTGCAAGACAAACCATTCAAAGCTATCTGATAACACGGTCTGCTTAATGCAAATAATCTTACTACCTTAGCTGACAGGGCCATTCAATGAGTTTCGAGGTTTAACTGTCCCCAGCCTGTCCTTTTAGGATTTGCAGTCGCTCTTCTGATACTTCATTTTTACCCCATGATCTAAGAGCTCCCAGCATCTGTGACCGTTGTACCGCTTATAGCACTGTTTAAAAAAGCTTGCATCAAAGCTTGAAGTTTGAAAGTCTCCACTGTCTCTCATTTTTCAGCGCTCAAAAAGGGATTAGAGTAAATGAGTTTAATTGTGTCTGTGATGGCGTCTTCTCTGTGAAGACCGATTTAGCACACAATGGCCGCTCTTGTCTGGGACGCGACGCTTTCCATGGCACCCTTGATTTCACTGATGCTGTGCTCTGAAACTATATCTGATACTGACGAAATGTACATTTCTGATACTTATTAGGTGATGGCATCTGTTAGTATTCGGCAGGGAAAACCCATATGGCAAAAAGTTGTGAAATTTGGCACACTAATTGAGTGTCTAAACATTCCTAATGGCAATTCTGGGATCTATCTCTTAAAGGGGACCTATTATGCCCCTTTTTACAAGATGTAGTCTCAGGCGTCTCCAGAATGTGTCTGTGAAGTTTCATCTCAAAATACCCCACAGATCATTTATTATACCATGTTGTAAATGGCCTTTTTTGAGTGGAAGGGAAAACATGCTGTTTTTGTGCATGTATCTTTAAATGCAAATGAGCTGCTGCTCCCCACCCCCTTTCCAGAAAAGGGTGGAGCCTTTACAGCTCATACCTCGGATACTCTGCAAAAAACTAAAACATCTGTTTGGTTTTGATTATCATCTCTATGGCGGTCACACTCACGTGACATTGCAGTTCTTCATCATCATAAACGTTTATTATCTGCATGCGTTTTAAAGCCATATCAGTCTAAACTTCTGCTGTTAATATGAATCAAACAACAAAAGAAAAACAGAAAATCACTCACTGCTCTTGACTGAATAACTTTAGTAGCTTAAATAAGAATACATGTTACAAATGTTCTGGCGAGGAGATAAACATGGCGGGCTGTGTACAGCTCACTGAGGGGCGGAGCTATGCTGATAGGGCGGAGTCCGTCAGCAGTCGTGGGCGGGGCCTAAGCATGTGATGTCACTGCATAGAAACTGCAAACGGCTTGATCTGAGACACTGCTTATGATTTATGTGGATTAAAAAAGGAGTGGGTGGATTCTTATCATTATAGGGTGGTTGTGTACACACACTGCCAACACACATTTATGTTCAAACACCATGTAAAAGTGAATTCTGCATAATAGGTGCCCTTTAAATCCACTAGCGCTGCCAACAGCTCATTACCTGTAAACTGTGTTATATAGACACAGAATTTGCTGTGGTTATATTTTGGTGCTACTCCTACAAATTTGTGAATCTTTACCAAAATATGGTACGATGATCTTCAGACGAAGGATTTCCAATCAATCTCTATCATATTTGACTGGTGAGCCTCCAAATAGAGGTCTGCACTCCTTCTCGACTACTACAGGATCATAGCGACCCGAGAAAAATACTGATGTGTGCGCGGGAAGTGGGATTAAGAAGTAAAGACTCGTAGGACTAGTCTCAAATTCATTTTGTTTTTAAGGTACAGAATGTTATAAGCTGTATTTGTCCATTGCACACAAAAAATAAGCAGTTTACAGACACATGGTGTGATATTTTCAATGTCTTTCGATTGCAAGCAGCAGTGAAGCAAAGTACCTTATGTTGCCTGGTGAGACGAATGCAACAAGGGGAGGTCGGTTTGTTGGGGAATTAGAAAAATAGCCTTTGACTCCACAGTGAGACAGAATCTAAAGGCTGTGACACACCAAGCCAACGTCAAAGAACTAGCGGCGACGAAACTGACTGTGTTGTCGCCTCTCGTCGGCTGCGTCTTGGCCAAAAAGCTGCGCCTGAAAGGACTAAAGGCGACTAGCATGTGCGTTCTGTGCCTGCATGCAAGTAAATATCTGTCTATATCAGCAGGTCTCAATATCCTATTTTTGTCATTCAAAAAGGGAAACCGAAACTAGATTTGCAGATATACAAACCGTAAAAAAAGCAGCGCTTGCTTACCATTTGAATTTTAATCACACTGATCACGTTCTTCATTCC
The DNA here is from genome assembly GCA_039654625.1 of Rhinogobio ventralis. Lineage (NCBI taxonomy): Eukaryota > Metazoa > Chordata > Actinopteri > Cypriniformes > Gobionidae > Rhinogobio > Rhinogobio ventralis. The sequence goes on along the minus strand of CM077197.1, from coordinate 42,694,124 downwards.
ATTAGGCTCATGTTATTATGAAAATATGAAAAAAGATCACCGCCTTCTGTCTGTACCGTCTTTTATTTTGTTCGCTAAACTGAACAGCCAATCAGAGTTCTCTCTCTCACCGACGGCCGATGCCGATTCTACATGCTGAATCGGCCCAAAAAAACAGACACCGCCCAACTAGAGCCAACGGTGCGAAACACACCGAAAAAACTAAGTCGGCCAACGCTCAAAAACGGTCCGACATTGCCGACGGCCAACTGTCAGCTTGGTGTGTCCCGACTTTTACAGGATTGGGACTGAAAAAATCTGCAAAGGAGGGATCGGGACAAAACGTGAAAGTTGCAAGCACATGTTTTTGTGTGGAAGATGAAATCTTGCAGGAAAATCCATTCTAGAAAGATCTCTACCTCCAAGCAGGCAATTAAACCAAACTTTGTGTCATTGCGACCATGTTGTGAGAGTTTGCTGACAGCGTAGAAATGTATTCTTAATGCATTGAAGTCTCTTCATATTGCTTGAGTTAAACAGAATTCATAGATACCCAATTTGTTACATTTCCTGTCTGCCAACTCTTAAAAGTGTTTTTCTTCAGATCTGTTTTTTGACTGCCTCACCTACTGGTCAAAGTTGTAAAATTATTTATATCTGCTCTCAACTTTTGAGCTGCTTGGTCTAAAATTGGTTCTGCTGTGTTCTGGTTATTTGGTTCATGGCCACAATTCTTGCTTTTCAGACAGATATATGTACAAAATTTCTCAGACTGTATTATACAAATGTTTAATGATTTTTGTGTGGTCTTTTCAGCTCCAGTTTTGCAAGTAGTAGCCCATCGTGTGAGAGAAGCTTCGACTGGTGGATCCACGTTCGAGATGACCTGTCAGGTGACGGGTCAGAACCTGACGAATCCCGGCTACACCGTTCTCATCCGTTTTGAGGAGACCTTGGGAGGCAAGTCCCGGAAAGTGCTGTCGCTTAGCCAAGACTCCGTGCTGCAGTCGGAGGAGTGGAGCGAGCCGAGCGGATTGACAGTGTGGTTCTGGAGAAGACCGGGCAGCTCGAGTACCGCTTCCGTTTGTACGGGGCCCAGGTCACAGATCGTGGCTTCTATTATTGCGACGTGACGGCCTGGACACGGGATCAGAAACAAGAATGGATCATAGCCGCCAACCGTCAGTCCAACAAGATTGAGATTGCCTTTGTACACACAGGTATTACCATGCTAACTAGACTAGACTCAGAGCTTTAACACTCAAACGGTGATGCTGAATTGCCTGTAGGTGTGTTTACAGCTGAGGTCATGTTACCCTCTCACACACTCTGTAGTTCCCTCTCATGTCTGATTCTGGATGACTAGAGCTCTATAGGCTCTCCCTCAGGGCAGATTCCTGCTGCCGACAGAGACTCTCTCTCTCTCTCTCTCTCTCTCTCTCTCTCTCTCTCTCTCTCTCTCTCTCTCTCTCTCTCTCTCTCTCTCTCTCTCTCTCTCTCTCTCTCTCTCTCTCTCTCCTCTCTCTCTCTCTCTCTCTCTCTCTCTCTCTCTCTCTCTCTCTCTCTCTCTCTCTCTCTCTCTCTCTTAATCACTTACACTCTCTCTTGTTCATAGGCAGCATTTTAAAACATCATAGATGTGAAAGCTTGTTCCAAAAGCTAAACTAAAGCCAAATTCTAAGGCAAAATCGCATGTATTCTTCACAGTGAAGTCTACCCTATAATGGAAAAAAATTAATCCAACATGCAGAACAAACGAGTGAAATGTTGATTATATATATTTAGAGCGCTGCAGTGATGACACATTTTTGTAGGCCAACCCGGAAGATGTCATCTGACAAAAACCCAATATGGTTTGTGACCAACTTTATGATTCTTACACGTTTTGTTCATCCTGATAATTTTCACAAATTAACTCAACTTTTATGAATTTTGAAGCCTAAATATAATCAGCAGAAGTAAAAATCTAAATGTAGGCTATAAAGAAACTAACCTAACCACGGTCACATCACCACCATTTACAAAAAAAGCATTTTCCATAAAAAGTTTTGAGTTTGCAAGAGTGTGATTATCAACACAATGCGTATTCTGATGACAACCTCAGTAGTCATATTTAGACACTTGATGGCAACCGTGTTTTTAAAGACATAGGAGGCGGGTATTTTACAATGTATTTTATGTCGTAGAATAAAACATGGGTGGGCCTTGATGGCTTGCCCACCATGTCAGATCCAGGGGAAATCTTTTTTTTATTATAGTAGAATTTTGTTAGCGTTTAACAATTCTTCAATAATTATTTTAAATGTGATTTTTGTTTTGTCATGCATTAGAACTATATCCAAATATTAATAAGCATATGCTAATTTGTCTCTTCAGTCTTTATCTTACGTACTTCACCTTTAAGTCATGGCCGTTTATAGTGCTGCGCAGGGACCAGTCCTTCAATTTGTTTTCTTCCAAATTAAGCCGGTTGAAAAACATGGGGTGATTCCGACCATCCACACTTTTAGATGCCCACCCATCATCTTCTTTCTGCATCCGCCTCTGGGTTTACATTTAATCAAAAATCCTTTAAAAAAAAAAACACTGACTTCAAGCCGAAGTGAACTCGTTTTAGGGGTTTGCCCTATAAAAATGTCATCCCTGTTTCATTCACTGATAAAGTATCTATAATAATGGTCTTTAATAGATGGATTAAAATGGACCATGCACTTTAATATGCAGAGTTGGAAATCAATTAAGAGAGAATCTCTCCTGCAAAGCGCTATTTTAAGTTCCACTATGTGAATTTTTTACAATTCAATCACTTTTGAGATTTAAATTCAGTCAGTAGACAATAGACAAGTATGAGGAAACTGTTTTTTGACATGTTTTATAAATATAGAAGTCTTCAACATCCACTCAAAGTCTGTGAAATCTAGGTAGACTTTAAAAACTGTGAATGTGTGTGTTTCCCCTTCTGCAGGTCCAGTGTTCAACATATCCATTCACTCAGAAGCAAGCAATGTGTTACCGGGAGACACGGTCCAGATGAAGTGCATCATTTCCATCCTGGACGCGTCTCCGAACACGGGCAAGTACTGTTTGTGCAGTGCAAGAGATCTTCTCTTTTATAATTTCAAACCGCCTGTCTTTTTTTAAACAAATGTGATTTTAGTTTAATTTATTTAATCCAATGACATGACATTGCATTTTAATTTGGTTTATGTCCAAATTCTTATGAAATATATACTTGTAAGTAATGAGAATGAGATTTTATTGCACAGGAATGCATTTTTGGGGAAATATTTCAGACCGGTTTTGTGAGATTGACTCCCGTTTATTTCACAATGTCACATTCGGCTTAAAGCACTGATGTAAGAAACGAACAGAACCTCAAAAGTAACCGAGTGCTTTAAGTATCTGAATTATTTAAAGGTTTTTTGTAAAACACTTTTTAGCTTTTCTCCTATTCACTGTTCAGTTTCTGTCTGTAATCCACTCTCACCTCGTAAGCTCTCTGGATGGCATGTTTTAACACCAATATCCGGGTTTGACTTCTATATTCAGTTTATTCATCAGCACTTCGTCTTCGTTTTTCCTCAGAAGTCACATGCTGTTGCTCATGTTTGTGGGTGTGGATTTGCAGTTATTCACAGACCATATTATAAACTAATACCTCCAGTTGGAAATTATTACCTCAACTTTGCCCCCTGAGTCACATCCTGTATCACGTCTTTTCCTTTTGTTCCTGTTGCTTAATATTTACTCATAAATATGGTATGCACAGTTATCTGAGGTAGTAAATTGAAGTGCTTATTTATAATGAGCTTTTAGCCGTTTTACAGAAGTGCCTAAACTTCAAATGCAAGACTGCCTTGGTCAACATAGCAAGCGTACTATTGAGAAGTATGCATTTTTCACACAAATCTGTGAAATCCATTTAAATATGGTAAAATGTTAAAGGGTGGTTGATTGCCCCTTTTTACAAGATGTAAAATAAGTCTCTGATGCCCCCAGAGTGTGTGTATGTGAAGTTTTAGCTCAAAATACCCCACAGATCTTTTTTTTTATAGCATGTTAAAATTGCCACTTTTTGAGGGCGAGCAAAAACGTGCCGTTTTTGTGTGTCCCTTTAAATGCAAATGAGCTGCTGCTCACGGGGCGGAGCTTCAAGAGCTTGTGTTAGCAGCTCTGATAACCTCATGCAGACACGCAATGAAACTGTTCAACCTTTTGTGTTCAAACCGGAGTCGGACAATGATGGAGAGACTCAAGAAGAAGTGACAACATGTAGAACGAGACAGGACGTTCCTGAATGGTTAGTTGATGAATTTAATGTAGCTGATGTGGCGTTAACTATCTTCAAGTCATTGATTAGCATATTCTGTCATGATAATCTCACCCCCTTTGTTGCGTGTTCCGGGGGTGGGGTTTATGTAAATTTGAGGGTTAGTGATGTCACTAACCCGGGAGGAAGCTTGTGTAGTCCCTACCAGCCGTTTGTTGTAGTCCTTAAAAAGAAAATATCTCTCTTTGCTTTGAACTTTGAGCGTTGTAACTTTGCAGATGTTGTTTATGCTCAAACAGCAACATTACACACTAAAGTTACAAAAGTGAAATCCTAATCAACCCCTTTAAATAGAACTGCTCTTATTAGTAGCTGACAGCATAATCTAATTAGCCAAAGTCTATAATAAACAAACCCACAAGGGGCGTACGTTGTGTAAAATGTCATAAACTGGTGTGTTGTTCTGATTTTGGCAGAATTGTAACGTCCGTCATTTAAAGTCGGCATGAAACACTAGTTGCGCTAGTCTTTTTTTCACTATTGTGCCGTATATCCGAGTGAAACTGCTTCTGGAACAAGAACAAATGTAGGGCGGGGCTTGATTTTGTCCGTGGGGAATTGATTGGATGGTTGTGGTTTGCTATTGGCTGATCTCATGTGAGTGACAGGTTGCCCCGCCCTCGTCACCAGAGAAGAGAAGAGATGCTGCAAGAGGAAGGGGACGTTATTCTGATTCAAAATTACCAGGAACATGAATTTAAAACGATAATGATGTGCATAGATAATAAATGTATAATAAATGCTACGATATTTCACAAAAAAATTAATACAACCAATTTTGGTATGGTGACTTTAAAGTTCTACACAACCTCTTTTTGTAAATTGTTTTAGTGTATTTATTATATCATCAGCTTCCAAAAACTGTTTAGAAGTACTAGTTCTTTAATAAAATAGTAGAACACACGAAAAGGACCTGCAAATAAACATAAAACACCTCATACGAAACCTAATGCACCCACACCGATGCAGTCTTTAGTTGTGAGTGTGCGAGGAAGTGTGAAAAGAGCGGGAACTCTTCTAATTGACTGTTTTGTGATTGATTTTTTTGCCACATCATGCCTCATTTGTTGTGGACAGACAAATTGCTTGTCGATGGATATTTTATATATATATATTGTCATGGCTCACATGTTTAAGACCGTATAAAGTGTGCCTTTCAAGCACTTCTGTTTCCTTTTGGATGTCAGTGGTTGGATGTGTACGTGTTTAGTGATCCTCAGCATGTCGAGAGCTGCGCGGCTGCCGTCGGTGGCATTGCCTGCTGTGATCGTATCAGTCAGAAATGTTGCACTCTTGTGGCTGAATGTTGGGTAATACTCAGCATAAGAGGCAAAATGTTCCTCCCTCATCCCTCTGTAGCCACAGACAGGCACACACTTGCTGTAGTCATAGATACATGCCAGCACAATGTTCACACTTCTCTTTTCAATGTACAGTATAGAGAAACGAGAGATGTTTTTGTGCTGCTTTTATTGTTAGGATTCTGAAAAGATTGTCGCCCTGAGGGAAAAGGTTTCTTTATTGTGTTTCTTTAAGTGTAATCCCCAGGCAAACTGTAGGTTTTGTGTTTGTTCACCTAAGAATGGAAGTGCAGTCATCATTTACTCACCTGTGTGTCATTCAAATCCTGTCTTGTTTTGTGTAGAAATAGACTCATGCAATATATTTAAGGCTTCTGAAGCCACACAGTATGTTTTGTTTGAGAAACATAAAGTCAATTAAAGAGCCAAAAAATGAAATTATCTCACCCTCATTGAACAGCATTGAAGGCCCAAAAAACAGACATTTCTCAAAATATCTTCCACAGAAGAAATAAAGATGTAGTTTTGTTACAGTAAATGATGACAGAAATGTTATTTCTGTGTGGTTATCCCTCCAGAGCGGCGTGCTTACTTTTATCTTCCACTCAAAAATACATAATAATAGAGTAAAAGTTGGGAACGACATGTTCACCTAGGTTTGGGTGAACTATTCCTCTACAGCTTTGTAGTGTGAAATCACATTACAGTGTTTAATTTTTAATTAAACTCATAAATCTTAATGCCTGCATTGCTTGTTCTTGCGCACAGGCTGACTAATGTACTCAAGTAATGTAGCCAAGAACATGTGCTGCAGCTGAAGGGAAGCGCAGGGCCGGAGATGAAAGGACCCGCGAGTACAATCTGAACCCAAAGCTGCGAGTTCTTCTTTTATTCTGGGCTCGATTAGAGCAGAAAGAACATTGTTTTAAGGCTAATTTTGGCCTAGTTGTTGTTCGCAGTGGTTGAGAATAAGGCCAGTGCTGCTCCCTTAGGCTCCATATGAGCTCAGGTTCAGAGAAAACGCAATCCTACACAAACTATGGAGGCTATGAAGCAAACATTTTTACTTTGAAAGTAGGATTTTTTTTTTGTTGAGGCATTTGCATCTGTGAGGCAACAGTGAGAGATGTTTTGTAGCTATGAAAATCCCTTTGCGTGCATGAAAATATCTCTTTTCACAGGGGAAGTGTTTGAGGAGTGGTAAACACCACCCTAATAGTCATTTTGTGTAATCTGTGTATGCTAATATATCTGGCCCATCACCGCAATAAACATTAGATGCCGTCTTGAGGCGGTAAAGTTCAGTCATTAATCACTACAGATGGTAGAAAAGGCACAATTATCCAGTGAATGTAGAGAACACTCATCTCCGCTGTTATGAGTGCCGTTCGTCCATATATATATATATATATATATATATATATATATATATATATATATATATATATATAATCTATATCCATCCCGATCAGGCATAACATTATGACCTAATATTGTGTTGGTCCCCCTTTTGCTGCCAAAACAGCCCTGACCCGTCGAGGCGTGGACTTCACTAGACCCCTGAAGGTGTGCTCTGGTATCTGGCATCAAGATGTTAGCAGCAGATCCTTTAAGTCCCGTAAGTTGTGAGGTGGGGCCTCCATGGATCAGACTTGTTTGTTCAGCACATCGTGTGCGTTGCTTACCTGGGGAACACATGGCACCAGGATGCACTATGGGAAAAAGGCAAGCCGGCGGAGGCAGTGTGATGCTTTGGGCAATGTTCTGCTGGGAAACCTTGGGTCCTGCCATCCATGTGGATGTTACTTTGACACGTGCCACCTACCTAAGCATTGTTGCAGACCATGTACAGCCTTTCATGGAAACGGTATTCCCTGGTGGCTGTGGCTCTTCCAGCAGGATAATGCTCCTGCCATAAAGCAAAAATTATTCAGGAATGGTTTGAGGAGCACAACAACGAGTTTGAGGTGTTGTCTTGGCCTCCAAATTCCCCAGATCTCAATCCAATCGAGCATCTGTGGGATGTGCTGAACAAACAAGTCTGATCCATGGAGGCCCCACCTCACAACTTACGGGACTTAAAGGATCTGCTGCTAACATCTTGGTGCCAGATACCACAGCACACCTTCAGGGGTCTAGAGGAGTCTATGCCTCGACGGGTCAGGGCTGTTTTGGCAGCAAAAGTGGGACCGACACAATATTAGGTCATTAATATTATGCATGATCGGTGTATGTATTGGTCGAAATTATGGTTCCTCTAAAAAACTGTTTGTCAAACAAAATCAATATCAAGCTAAAGCTAAATATATAGCTTAGCAATTCGGAATGACAATGAAATTGTAAATACTGTAAATGTGAAGATCCACATTACACTTTAAGAATCATACGTTGTGCTGAGTTCACATGGGATTCTTCTAGTTACTAGCTTGGTTTTGACTTGATGAGTATCAGAATGCTGTGGTGAGCTTGAGCTGCGCTCGTGGTTGTCAGTTTCTGATTACCCAATGGCCTTCATTTAGATTCCTCACATAGCAGCGGGGACGGCGTGTAGAGGCCTGTCTGAGTCTCCTGCCTCACTCTGGATCATCAGGGAGTGTTTCTGCCACCACAATGGAGCTGTAATGCTATTGAACCACTTTAAAGACACTATTTAGCTTGGTTTCCTTTCCATACACTACATGAATACACTTGTGGTTGTGGTATACATGCATGAATAAGCTGCAGCACTGGCACGGATGTTTGAAGCGCTGAAACAAACGCCTATGAACAAGAGCGTTATCTCCACCTGTGCATTCACAGAGTTACACTACCGGTCAGAAGTTAGGAGTAATTATTATTAATATAATATTTTTTTTTTGCTTTTGAAAGAAGTCTCTTCTGCTTACAAAGGCTGCATTTATTTGATCATAAATGCAGTAAAAACGTGAAATATTATTAAACTTTAAAACAGCTGTTTTCTATGTGAATATCTAGTGAAGTATAATTTATTCCTGTGATCAAAGCATCATTACTCCAGTCTTCAGTGTCACATGACCCTTCAGAAATCATTCTGATATGAGGATTTGATGCTCAACAAACATTTATGATTATTATCAATGTTGAAAACTGAATCTTTTGAAACATTATAAATGTCTTTACTGTCACATTTGATCAATTTATCAATTAACCCTTTATGACCTACAGGAGCGCCTGCACTCACATTTGCGTGTCCAATAGAAACTGAAACCAAATGGGTAGCACAATAATTCTTTTTCATACAAAATCAGAGATGTTACACGGTTAGATCAAGCCTACAACATGCTCCTGTTGCGTTGTTTTCACCCTCTGAGTCTGCACAAATGCGCACAGGCACTAACTAAAAACAAGTATTGATTTCACGTGGCTTTTCGCTCATAACTTCATGAAACATGCACAGATCGTAGAAAATGGCACAGCATTATTTACAGTAGATTCTCATGATTAAAATGCATTGCATTGATAACGTGATATTCATCATGGAGGAACAATTTTAAGGGCTAAACAAAAAGGCTACCTTGGTTCCAAAAGCTGTAACTTTACTTTATGGTATCACCACAAAATTTGATCCAGATGCAGCACACATTTAGGGAAGCTTCACCAAAAAATAATTTTCCTCATACTTTATTTCCTTCCTGAGCTATTTTGTGTCAAATAATAAAAATTATATATTTTTTGTCTTTTATCAGCAGTTTCTCAGCACGAGAATGTCCAAATGTAATGTAATTTATATTTTCTAATAATTTGTAAAGTGTTTTATCAAACCATACCTATCTTTTGACCCTCCTTGCTATAGTTTAGAGTCTTACTTTTGTGTATGTCACTCAGAAAGAAAAAAAATGCAGCTTTGGTGAGTAGAAGAAAAAAATCATATTATTTATTGTTGTTAATTATTCTAAACTTTTGACCTTTAGTGTACCTCTAATGAATAAACTTAGCATAGAAAAAAACAGCCCAGAACCTGTTTGGTTTCCATAATCAGACATATTTCTTAGGAAAACAGGATATTCAATGACAAAATTTGTAGAGCAACACTTGATCGTGTTAAAGATCAGAATGGTGTAATGGCAGGTGTTTAAATGTCAATTCAGTTGTCATTTTTTCCCGTGTTGAACGGTTTTACCCCGCCTGTCCCACAGGTGATCTGGCGTTTGACGTTCGCTGGTTCCAGAACGCAGGCCGGGCTGTGGATAACGGAGGAGTCCCGCCTCTCATCAGCATGGACCGCTGGGGGGTGGTGAAGAAGAGCGGCTCCAACGACAGCAGCCTGGAGCGCACCGACCGCCACACGTTTGTCCTCAGCTTGCACAAGATTCAGGATCGAGATGTGGGAGAATACTACTGTAGCGCCACACCCTGGCTCCTGTCCCCTGCTACTGGAGCCTGGAGCAAGGAGAAGGACCTCACCTCTGCTTCATCATATCTCTCTGTCCAAATGCAATGTAAGGACCCTGACGGTTGTGTCTAGGGATGGGAATTATTAAAGGGGTCGTGAAATGCATTTTCAAATAGTTGAATTACCATTCTGGAGGTTAGCTTCTGAAGTTTTTTTGCATCAAAAGAAGTGTAAGAGTTTTCCATCCTCGTTTTCTCTGTCACAAAAACCTTTCCTCACGGGGCGTTCAGAAACGGCAGTAAACCTGATATGATTGGCGAGCTCCATCGTACCGTATCCATGCCCTCCCCCTCAGCATGTGTCATGTTTTGACATTGGCTGTAATAGAGCCATGTATGTCTGAGCCAGAGTCAAATTCAAATGAACCAATAAAACCACAATGATTCCCCCTGAGGACAAAGTACTTGACACTGCCAGAGCTTTCGATACAAGATATTCAGGAATAAACGGCAGCATGTTGAGAATAATTAAGAAAAGAGTTGTGAAATGAGACAAAGAAACAAAAACATTCTCGTTCAGTTACTCAGGCACGTCATTAAAGCTTCAGTCATGCGTTTCTAATAGTCTGATCTTTTGGAAGGTTATGTGCAGTTTTTGGAGCTGCACTACATTCAGGGACAGACCAACATAAGACGGTCTTAACTTTCTCCACATCTCACCCTCACAGCACTTTTGTGCACTCTTGTGATGATGGACAGACATGAGTTATTAAGAGCACACCTGCTTGATTTGCATGTTAAAGGATGTGTGAAGGAAAACTTTTAAGTCACGAATGGGGAGATTTCAAATCGTGCTGTTTCAGAAGTGTGGAAAACAAAAACTCATATTTTAAACTAGGGACTTAGCTTTGAGGTATGAAACTTGCAGTATGATTTTATTGTAGACTAACTTCTTGTATATGGAAATATCAAGAACATTTTGATTTGCCATTTTAAAATCTGATTCTATTAATGAATCTGGTTCCTTAAAGAAACTGGTACAGCTTAAAGAAATAACCTGTGTGCAGATGATTTTTCTATCCAACACAGTTCGTAGTCTGTCAAAAAAAAAAACATGAAATCACTATAAAAGTAGTCGACTTGACTGCACTATTTGCCAAGGTTTTTTCAAAAGTTCAACAATATCTTTCTCTAAGTAGTTATTATTTTTCACTGTTGATATTGTAGCTGCAATTACAACTCTAAACAAAAAAAGGTGAACATTTAACTTATATAGCATATCTATCTTTATGCATGCTATGCAAAAGTTATTGAAGACCATTGTTGGAAAAGGTCAAAAATAGAGGTGGTGGTGAATATACATGAGAATAAGGTTTTCCAGGGTTGGTGTCTCTGCAAGCATGCGTTTCGATCCACTGGCCTGTCACAACCACTCTATTCCAGAAATTCCCCCTATATCGTCCTAAGATACAATGGGATGAGGGTGATATGATGCCCTTATCACAACAAGCAAGTAAAGACCACTGTCTTCAGAGTAGTCTCAGAAAGCTTAATTAGTTTGGGTCTTACAGAAGACCTCAATAGCCGCTTTTTTTCACTGTTGAGCCAGGACTAACAACGCGCTGGGTGGGGCCAATAGCCTCGAAACACAAACACAGAGGCCAAAATCAAGTTGTGTTTCCAATGTTAGGCCAGTAGCTCTGCAGCGCGCTACCCTAAAACCCGCCCTTAACACGACTCTATAGAATGACGTCACACAACCTCACCAGCTGACTGAAAACTAGCTAGATCGCAAAATGAGCACGACATAAGCGAACTGTATTTATCCTGACAATGGTTAGCATAAGTAGCCTTTAGCATTGCATATAAATATATTTCTACAGTGATCAGAATCCCCATCGGATCGCAAGGAAGTTATTTCAAACACTCGCTGGTGTCTGAAAGTGAGTTTTGAGTAGAAACTGTTTTAAATGTCTTATGTTGAGGTTAGCTGGTAGCCTGGTATGATATCATGTGAAATGAGCAGCGATATTGACCGTCTTCTGACTCGGGTAAACTCTGCCTTTGTTCATGGCCACTCCTCAAGCCCCAGTTGCCCTGCTTTGGACCAAGGTATTCAGCAGGCCAAAAACCCCTGGCCATTGCCCCCGAGAAAGCCCCGATGAGGCCTGATTAAACCCCGGAAGTGACTATGGAAACGCGAATGGCCCTGGCTTGCACTAGCATGCTTGCTTTTGGCCTGACAGTGGAAACATTGCTAATAACGACTTCAGCACAGGGCACTTTCTTGCAGAGTTTTGCTCCAACCCTGATCAAATACACCTAAACAAGCTAATCGAGGGATTACTAGAAAGCTACAGGTAGGTGAGTTTGATCAGGGTTAGAGTTAGACTCTGCAGGAAAGAGGATCTTGAGGGCCAGAGTTGCCCAGCCCTGCTCCAGCATATACTGTATAGACCAGGAGTATCCAATCCTGCTCCTTCCAGCAGAGTTTAGCCCGAATTAACACACTTGAACCTCGGTCTAATCGAGGTCTTCAGGATGATTAGAAACTTCCAGTCAGGTGTGTTGGAGCTAAACTCTTGCAGGAAAGTGGATCTTCAGAAGCAGGATTGGACACCCCTGTTATAGTTGGATTATCAGCTATTAAACACTACATTGAGGTCTCCACGGTATCAACTATTAAAGCAAACTTGGGAGGAGCATCTGGGGATGGAGATTTTTGTGCACTTCTGGGAGTCTGACATGATTATTTTAGAACCACTAGCCTGTCACAACCACTCTATTCTAGAAATTCCCCTTATATTGTCTTGATCTCTGCAAGATATATTGGGATAAGGGTGAAGCTTTGCCCTTATCACAACAAGCAAGTAAAGACTTTCTGGACTCCACTCTCTTTCTTACAGAAGACCTCAATAATAACTCCAGCACAGGGCTGGGCATCTCTGGCCTTCGAGATCCACTCTCCTGCAAAGTTTAGCTCCAACCCTAATCAAACACACCTAAACAAGCTAATCAAGGTCTTCAGGATCACTAGAAAGCTACAGGCAGGTGAGTTTGATCAGGGTTAGAGAGAAACTCTTCAGGAAAGTGGATCTTGTGGGCCAGAGCTGCCCAGCCCTGCTCCAGGAGGGCCTCCTTCAGCAGAGTTTAGCTTTAGCCCTGAGTCAATACACCTGAACCAGCACATCAAGGTCTTCAGGGTGGCAGGTGTGTTGGACCTAAACTCTTGCAGGAAAGTGGCTCTCCAGGAGAAGGATGGGACACCCATGTTATAGTTGCAGTATCAGCTATTAAACACTACATGGAGGTCTCAATGGTATCTACTATTAAAGCAAGCTTGGGAGGAGCATCAAGGGATGGACATTTGAGTTCTGGCAGTCTGACATGATTTTTTTAGAACCACTGGCCTGTCACAATTAAAAGGGGTTATGCTTTTGCGTGTAAGGAACTGATAACTTCATATCCCCTCTTCATCCCCAGTCGCTCCTCCCAGATTTTTGCTTCCATTGCTGAACTCGCATCCTCATATACTGCAACACCGGACGTCAAAAGCATTACCCACTTATGAAGGCTCAGAATATGTTCATTCAATGCTAAAGAATCTTGAATATCATATTTTCCCATATCTGTTGGTGATTGACAGTGCTGATTGTGTTTGTTGTTCTGCAGTGTGGGAATCTTTGAAGATGCCGTTGGGATATGGTGTGTTCGCTGCTGTGATCGCTGGTCTCCTCTCGGTGCTGCTAGGTCTTGCTGTCGCCCACTGCTGTTTCTCCAGGAACCCCATGCACACGCCTCGCCCCCGAAACAAGCTCATGGACCTGGAGATGGATTAAACCCGTCCTCCGTCCTAGCGCTGTGACCCGACCCTGCCCAAAACCACTTGTTGGATGTGTATGCACATTGCTTAACATGAGATGGAGAACCTGTTTATATGCACTCCGAGGATTGAGCCACTCCGACTGACGGCTCTATATTTCCACTCGGTAGCGATACACTTACTATTCTCAGGAATAGAGCACTGATGGTTTTTCTTCCCCTTGTAACTTATAACACATCCTGACTGCTGATCGGATGAGAGCATCAGGAATGAAATCTGTCGTTCAGTACAAACCTGTGACTGCACTATGACCAAACCAGAAATGTTAGAGTTTGTACAGTTGATGATGGAAATTTTATCATAACAATTAATAGGAAGGACTCTAATAAACGAGCCAAGATCCTGTCAGTTATGACTGTGGCATAGACTCCAATTTTAGACTGGCCTTTTAAACCGCTGCAGTCCCAGAGGATTTGATTGTCATGTCATGTTGTGACCCTCGCCCTGCCCGTCTGTCAGTTATGAACCTAAAATGACTGACCTTTCCTCTCTGCAGCAAAGCATAGTGTTGATCCACAGGCTAAAGGAAAAGGATGGCTGATGGATGGGTGCTCCAAGACTGTCTGGGATCCAGAAGTGAGCATTCGAGGGAACAAACCCAACAGGCCGTCAATCCGTAGCTTGGCTCCGAGCGGCCTGCCTTACAGAACGCTTGTCTGGCTATTCAAAGGCTCTGATAACAGATATCCACATTGTTGGCATTAACTCTTTCCTCACTTTCTCTTTCCTGCCCACAAACAATGAGAAATATCAGTATCCATCTCAGTTTCCAAACTTGCTTTGTTTTTTCCCCTCTTGATGGAATCCACTCATGCCGATTCTCACACAACTGACCCGCACTGACATGATTGTGGTGGATCTTTTTGTGAAAATGCTGTCTTTATCCACCATGTGGTCAGCGGAGTATTTTCTGAGAAGGGAAGCTGTTGGTATGTGCGGTAGTTTTCAGCCGTTCAGATTTATAGACAAATGGAATTTCCCCAAGATGTTTTACTTTTATATACAATAGTCCCTTTATGGAATTAATGATTTTTTTTTAATGTTCTTTAATTTTTATTATTATAATTTTTTTTGTATGTGCTTTAACCTTCTTCTTCTTCTTATTTTGCGCTAAGAGGAAATAAGTATTTTCTTTGTTGTTCAGTGACTGACTCACTCCAGTTCTCAAACCTGCAAAAATGTATTTCCCAATAAAAAAATGTATAACACCGTGTTGACGTGAGCTTTCTGTCTATCCCAAATCTGCAGAGAAGCCCCTGGGAAACTCCTCCGTCTCCATTTTTAATTATTAATGAAGATTTGTTTTACATGCATAAAAAATGCAGTTATATTCCTTTCCTTTCCTGACGACTGGCGCTTTGTAATTTTCATTTCAGTTTGACTTCCCTTCATTTACTCTTCTTTCTGGTCATTCGTCCTCTTTCCTTCATGACAAATCTGCTGGCTTTCAAACATTCATTATTAACAGAAACTGGTAGTATTGATTTACATGGATGATTTTTGTAATTCCAGATGTTTTAAGAACTGTATGTTCTTCAATAAAACTATAGTTTTAATGAAAGAAATTTGAGTTTACATCTTGATTTGATAGTTTTAGCATTTTAATTCAGATTATTTCAATGTAAAATAATAATATAATAATACTTTATTACGTTAAATATGTCATCCTGCGGCCCTCTTGGTGGTTTGCTGAGGCTCATTTATTCACTTCCTTGTTCCAAAACCTGCATGACTTTCTTCTGTCGATCACAAAAGGAAACTTTTTGAAGAATCCTCATGCAGTTCTTTTCAAACAGGACAAAGGCCACTATAAAAGCCTCTTAAAAGTAGTCGAGATGTTCTGTAAGTCAGTCATACACTGATCATCTTCCCCTTCGATCGGGTCTGTTTGCAGGGACTACATCTAATGAGCACTATTGGTTATGAGTTTCATCTTTTGAAGAGTATTCAATTGTGAAAGAGCCTTACACCTATTTATATACATACAATTTTGAACAAGTTACACATTTATGTAACCATTTAGTAATATTTATCCTCCCTCAACAAGTCTCAACATGGGAATTCCCTGTCTCTTTTAATGAATGCTTACGAAGGTTTCCAGTCACAGGTCATTCTGTGACGTCAGCCAGAGTTTATTTTTAGAGCATCTGAACCCGTTTAACGAATTTTAAGCACTCAAGAAGCAGATAAACGGTCTTAACTTGAGGGGGGCTTGACCTTCGACTCTGAGCCATGTGTCATTTTCCTGATGTGCAAGTCTAGGCTTTCATCGCTATCCTTCATTTGAACCAATGGGTTTTCTATGAACTTTGATTTATTTTTATCACACACCGGACAATCTGAGAAGGCTCATATCTTGTGCTGTATATCTTTGTGCACTTTTCTTTGATTTCAGCCCAGACCTTACATACTGTACTAAGTACTGATGGCCAGGTTTGAGTAGGTAAGAACAGCTCTGGCAAACCAGCATTAGATTGGAGAGAGGGCAAATAGGGGCGTGGTGTTACCTGTTGATAACATGCTCGCCATGGCAACTGTGTAAACAAACTGAAGGAGGAAGGGGAAGTGCAGATCTGATGTCAGTCACTCAGATCTGCATTGAATAGGATTGTGCCCACTGAATCTGATTGAAACAATAGAGGAAAATTACCAGTCATAGCATACAGTAACAATCAGTGGAGGGCTTATACTATGGCAAGCCGACTTTTATTCATTCCCAGGATGTGAATTCTTGATCAACAACTAAATTTTCACCAACAATGACATCATCACTGGCAGAAATACGAATTCTTGATAGCAAGAATTAAATATCAACTAGTAAAAGCGAATTCTTGATATTTGTAATTTCACTAGTTAAATGTCACCATAGGCTGCCATTCAAATTCAATTGTTGATATCAAGAATTACGTGGTTACTAGTAAAAATATACATTTGTGGTATCAAGAACTCAATTTTTATTAGTTGAAATGTTAATTCTTGATATCTGTATTTTCAACATATCTATCAATAATTAGGACAGTAATTTCAGATATCTAAAATGGCTTTCTTACTAGTAACAATCACATTCATGATATCCGAAATTAACATTGTCACTATAGTGACCCTCAAATGATTAATTTCAAAAATTACTAGTAGCAATTTAATCGTTGATATCAAGAACAGACATTTGCACTATAACCACGTAATTATTGATATCAAAAATCTCAAATAATTTTTGCTAGTAATTGTAGTTCTGATTGAAATTGGAATTTCAAATCAATTCTTGATATCAACATCTAAATTTGAATGGCCCATGGTGACATTTCACTAGTGAAAATACAATTGCAGATATCAAGAATTGCAGTTTTTACTAGTTGACATTTTATTTGAATTTCTGCGAGTGATGTCATTGTTGATATCAAGAATTCATATCCTGGGAATAAATATAAGCCAGAACGGCTTGCCATACATGTACGTACCTTGATGTGATTAATGTCTGCAAAGTGCACTACATGGCTGGCATCACTACAGAGGTAATGGTTGACCAACACCAGAAAATACCATTTTCTCTTTGGACAGTACTTGTGAAGGCCTGAAGTGAACCACATCTGTACAAGCACCTCTAGAGTATGATACAGGTGAGGATTACATCAAGCTGAACAGTGCAGTACTGTAAAATCAAAATGCTATGACATTAACTTTCCGAGTGTCAGACTTAGCTGCCATATTCTCGCCTGCTCTAGGTGATGGCATTAGAATTTGAAACTTTGTATACTTTTAATGTTTACGTGTCAATGTGTTCATATGCTTAAAGTGCATGTTTGAAGACAAATACACTGACAGCAAATGCCAAACTTGGCATTAGTTCGTTATTAGCAAGTTATTAGGGCCAGAGCACCGATGGTAATTGGTCGGTCTATTCTTCTTCTCCGAAATGAATCACATTTTTGAGGGCCTAAACATGCTCGAAAACTCATGAAACTTTGCACATGCGTCAGAAGTGGTTTATGTCTGATATGGGTTTCAGAATTAGGTGTGGCAAAATGGCTCGATGGCGCCACCTACAAAATTTCAATTAAGTGCCGTTCACATGTACGAGTATGAAATTCAGTAGACACACAATACCTACAAAAAAAGTCCCTGGGAGCAAAATCTGAAAACCCAACAGGAAGTCAGGCAGTTTTTGCCATTTCCAGACATTGTACTTTAACGAACTCCTCCTTAAGATTTTATCAGATCAACATCATATTTGGTCAGTCTAATCTAAAGGCCTTTGCAACATTAAATTGCAAAGATCTTGAGTTTTCGCTGAAGGGCGTGTCCGTGGCGGCCTGACAAAGTTTGATGTTTCGCTGTGAAACAGGAAGTCGTTGTAACTCGGCCATACAAAATCTGCCCCAGACTTCATATGTTTGAGAAGAGTCCTGCCCTGAAGACATCTACATGCCAATGTTCAGTTATAGTAATAGCGCCGCCTGCTGGCAACAGAAAGTGACGTGTTTAACGCTGTGATGCACTACTAGCAACATACTAAAATATGCAATTGAGTACTAAACATGCTAGAAACATTCTAAAGCATGCTAGCAACACTTAGCTGAGTGCTAAAGCATGCTATTATCGTCATTGTAACGCAAGCATACAATGTCCAATCTGCCTCAAACTTCACATGTTTAATAAATGCCCTGGCCTGAAGACATCTACATGCCAAAATGTTGTTATAGTCATAGCGCCACCAGCTGGTAGCAGGAAGTGTGGCAAATACAAATGACGGACGTAGTCCTCCTATTTTTTATATACTTAAAGGCATATTGCCCACCGTGATGTTTTCCTAAAGCCACCGGGTGGCGGTGGCACAGGTGCGAGGGCCCTTTAATCGCTGCTTGCAGCTTTAATTTGTTTTTGTAACTGTAAACTGTTTTTATGTGTGACATTGAGACTCCAACGCATGTCAGCCTATCATGTCATCACCACAAGACCGTCGGGTGTAACATTTGTCATTTTAGGTTTCAAAGAGGTTAATAAACCTGCAATACTGGGTGCGCACTTCTCCCGAGCGACACTGATAGTCCTTTAAAGTCCTCCTGGAAAGTTTGTATTTACGAGTTGGGAAGTCGTAATTACGACATCAGGTGCAAATTTACCATCAATACAGGCTTGTAATTGTAATTACGATTTTGTGATGCTGTTCATGTGCATTCAACTCATATATACTACCTTTCTGATTGATTTGCGTGTATCTTTACTTAAATTTGCACACTTCTGATTGTTTGAATTGTGAGGTGTGAACTTCTAAAGTTTATGCTATATGTCTAACTTATCAGTAAAGAGTTTTTCAGCTTTTGACGACTTTTTGGACTTTTTTTGTGATTTGGTGTTTGGTGACCATTTTTAGTCAAGGCTAATCTAAATGACATTTGCCAATTACATTTTACTAGCCAGCAGATGGCGCTGTTTACAATACTCAAGGATTTTATATTTACTATGTAACAATTTACAAATGTATGCTTTTATAAAGATCCAAAGGGTTCAGAACATCTATATCAGTTTAGTGCCATAGTAAAAGTGATAATGTCAATATATGATGTAATGTACAAAATTGTGATAAAACACAATTAAGCCATTGGGAACTTTTTGGACTCATGTATCAGCAGTACGTCTAGCACAAAATAGAAAAAAAATTTATGTTCCTCTGATGTATTGATGTATTTATCTGTTAATTGTTTGTCTTGATTCTTGCTCCTTGCCCACTTTTTTAAAATAATATATTTATTTTGTGTTCATCTGTATGGTTGTGTCTTACGCTGTTGGTTGTTCCGTCTTGTGTTGTACAATTAGCAATAATAAATAAATAAGACATGGCTTATAACCAGAAAAACACCATCCCCACACTCAATCATGGTCAGTCAGTCTTGTTATGGGGTGCTTTGCTGCTCCACAAACATTTGCTTTGCTGGATTCCTTGAAGTATTGTGCCATTTTGGCAAAAAAATGTATGCGTTCAGTGTGTAAACTGAAGCTTGATGATCACTGGACTTTACAGCAGGACAATGATCCTAAGTATATATCCAAATCTACCAAAGCTTGGCTCAGGTAAAGCCTGCTCAGTCTCCAGATTTAAATGCCATTGAAAATCTGTGGTGAGATTTGAAGAAAGCAGTGGCAGCACAGAAGAATATCAGTGAGCTGGAAGCTTTTACTCATGAGGAATGGTCTAAGACTCCAGTAGTGCCAGTAGATTGTCAGCAATGTTTAGGCCTATTGGGGGTTATTAAGAATAATGGATTCTCTATAAATACTGACTTGGAGGTTGAACAATTTTGTATTCGCCTTTTTAGAACCAATAATTGTTGCATTATTTGAACTGAGTAAATTTAAAAGTACATTTTCAGAATCACTCAGATGTGTATAAACACTATGACGTTTACTTAAGCTTAGTTGATGTGTAAGGAGTAATGGACGACGGGCCGTTGAATAATTAGAAAAATAATGCACACCCGAGGTGGTGCATTACATCCGCTTCGTGTCGTGACATTACACCTGGGGTGTGCATTATTTTTCTAATAATTCAACGGCTCGGAGTCAATTATTCCACATTGTTCAGATGATGTATTTCAAGACGATCAGATTCAAGCATTCAACAGCCCTGTAGTATACGTTTTTTAAATGTTGTTCACAAGAATAAATTACAGATCAGGGGGATTGAATCATTTTGATTGATTGTTTTAAGAGAGATTTTATCAGTACTTTTAAGGTGCATGTTTATATCTACTGTTATTTAATGTCAAGCTTACAAAATTAGGAATATAATATATTGTAGCTACTGTAAGAATGAATAACCAGGGCTGGAAATGGTGTGTATCAGAGACAGAGAAAGACACTGTCACACAGATTCAGATTCACAGATTTTATTCATTGATTTAGTCACAAGAGGGCGTCCTAACAATAGCATTGGAGAGAGTGATTCCTCCAACGCTTCATTCAGTGCTTCAACACCATCTCAGGTGTAATGACACTAGAATAATAGTAGACTTAGTATGGAAAATAATGTTAGTTTAGTGGCTGAGGTGAGCACAGTATGCAGTTACACTGCCGAAGGGTTTGCCTTATCAGCATTATATTAATATTCACATTGTGGTCAAGCTCAGGACTCTGGCAGCACAGATGTATGCTCTTCCTCTGTAGCTCAACCCACAGCGGTTTCTGTTTCTATCATGACAGGCAGAAATGAGATGATTTCTCATGTTTTAAGTAAAGATATGATTGATCATTTCCCACGTTTCTATAGTTTATTAAAGTGTAACCACATCATTTAGATTAGTTTTGAATACTTGAAAAAAACAAGGTAAATTTCAACAAGGTTGAACGACATGTTTGGTTTAAATTATTTTCCTGCGATGTTGAAATGACAGAGAACATTACTGGTGAGGTTTTGAGTGTGTTTCAGACATTCTCTGCGCTGTGGAGAGCCGTTCAGCCCTGATTTAAATGGTTGAGGCAGCATATTTCTGCCCCTGTGTGTAAGACACTGGTCAGTTTACAATTGGATAAAATAACCACAGACAAGCAGACGCCGGTGTCTCTTACTCTTTTATTTTAGTGAATTAAATATCAGCTTTTCCTAGTGCCTGGTGTCTATTTTGGCACAAGTAGCCAAATTTTTTCTTCTTTTTTTGCTCTTTGTACTGGGAACTTTTCTACTGTGGATCTTTTAGATTGGTCTTTGACAGATTATATATATATATATATATGTTCCATTTATTAGAAATTATGCAAAATTTCTAATAAATGTTTCAATTTTTTTTTTTTTTTTTACAAAATCACATATTTAATCTCAGGCTCTTTGTTGTCACTGTCATCTACTTTGTAAAATAATATGTTAACTTACTTTATTACTGGTAAGGGCAGTGGTAATTAAAGGACAGTCATAAGTAAAATTCACACATCATTTATTTGCGTTTATTCACTATTTGTTTATATCATCATAGTTACTTTATTCAGAATTCTTAACACTCAGTTATCCAAGGAAATGTAGGCAGGTTAGTAGGAGTGCTGGAAACGGAAGAGCATTGGGAGGGGCCATCCTGACGACGGCCCATGGCAGAACCGAGGAGACGTAGAGAACAGACAACACCGTAGGACCAGGAGGCCAAGGCAGAGCCATGGTGACGAGAGGCTGAGGTGGATCCAGGGTGCCGGAGGACTGAGGACCAAGGTGGAGCCTGAAGGAAGGAGGAGCTCAACAGAGCTGAAGGAGTGGCCTGGAAGAGCATGACGTAGGCAGAGCAACGCGGAGCTGGAGAGATGAGGGAGCCCGGCAGAACATAAGGACAACAGTCCCAGGTAGAGCCGAGAGACCGAGGAGCCAAGTTAAAGCTGACTGGCCGACAGGCTGAGGTAGAGTAACAGGCTTGGTGGAAGACCAGAAGGTCTGAGGCAGATCTGAGAAGCAGAGCGGAAGAACTAGCTAAGGAATATTAGTCTAATAACCTGGCACACCTCACCCTCAGTAGCTCCACTCCATGCCTTCATACTCTACTAATATGTTCACCTCGACAGACGTTGCTGGCTCACGTACCTGGTCAGATTCTCAGAGGAGCTCGGGCTCCTGGACGAAAATAGCCTCAGTAGTCTCTCGCACGGCTTTCGTGGCAGGCTTGACCTCCTAGTGTGCTGTGGGCTCAGGCTCTTGCTCTGTGGTGGGAGTGGCTGAAGTCTGGCTGGGCTATCCGGAGTGGGGACGCTCGGTAAACATGGTAAAGGAAGGCATATGCAGGCATGCCTTAGTACGCTCATTCAAGCTGGTGTAGAAAAACACACAGAGGGAGCAATCGGAAAAGTGAGTAAGGCACGGCATGTCTAAAAAGTTTCTCGTATGGTCCTCGAGGGCACGAATCTCCTGATCCAGGTAGAGCAGGTGAACAGCTGTTTTCTCTTTCTTTGAGTTTGGTGTTCTGTCATGAGTGATCTGCATCATGCAAGGCAAAGGAGTAGCACAATGAACGGTCCAAGTGAGATTTCCAAGGAGCATGGGAAAAATAACAAATCACATAAACTATAGACGACACCGAACAATGGACAGAATGAACTGAGGGTTTAAATACACACAGGGATAGTTAACGGAACAAGAAACAGGTGCGTAACTCAATCAGAAACCATGGAGACAAACTAGCAACAAGAACTCAGGAAAACAGTGACCAGAATAACCATGAAAAAAAATGAAAACTAAGCATAATTCTATGTGACACTAGCCCATTTTACTTGCATGTCAAAATCAATTTAAGGTCTATACAAATATGATTATTGTATGCATACAGGCATCAGAATATACCTGTATACATGGTTATACAAGTATGCCGATTTCCTTTCCTGCTGTTATAAGGAAATGTCTATTAGTTGTCCAATGGCCAGAGAGTTTCAATTCCTCTCCTCCAGTAACCTGTACCTCAAGTGAAACAATCACAACAATAAGCAAATGACAACATAGTGGTAAAGTGTATCCTCATTCTTGACCTCCTAAATAAAATTTTCTTCAAGGGAGGGTGCCGTTGGTGTGTCAGGTTGAGTGTAATCCTCCACAGCTGACCGAAACTTGCAATCATTTCTCCGCATTTAGTTTGCAGCGCCCACTTTCTGTGATCCAAACAATTCTTGAAGGACAAACTCAAGTCCCGGCCTACATTTTTTTGTGTAGTAAGCTATATCACTCAGATATACATCACAATAGGAAACAAAATTTTGCAAATTACATTTCATGCTGACTTTGACACGTATCATCTTCAATAACACCAGACAGCATCTCCACAGAACGAGTTGTGGGTTGAGCATGTGCGTGGATTTCATTTCACAATATTTCCTGAATAAGATGTTTACATGCAACACATTCCTGATTAAAACCTGATTTTAAATTTTGGATGTCGTAGCTGGGAATGAAGTCACCCTCGAGTTGACCACATTCCAGTGCACAGGTCGGAAAACCAAGATGGTCCAGGCAAACCTTCATTATGCTTGCTGTTTCAGAATACAAACACATAAAAAAGCGTTATTTTGCACAGATAATGCAGAAGTATCATGTCCACAAACAGAGGTTTATTGAGACAGACAAACAGTAGTGCTAATAAACAATATTACTACTGTTTCATTACAGTTGATGTGCTGAGCAGCCATATCGGATTCTGAAGTCGGGTTGTTGCGATTCCTCCAAGTTTCCAAGTCGCAACTCCGACTTGCATTCCAATTAAAAGTTCCTACTGAGAACTAGGAATTTCCCACTTGGAACAAATGGAATCAGAACATTGTGTTAAACTGAATCGGGCATTCGGATGTTCAGTTTTTACATGAATCAGAACTAAACAGATTATTGCCAAATATCGATTAATATCAGAATATTGATGTGCAGGTAAACAGTGTTGGTTGGTGTCAGTGTTGGTTACGTTACCATCTCTGCAAGTTACAATATTCTGTTTCATTTTGACATTCTGCATATTTAATCTTTGGTGGCATAGCTATTCTGTTAAAATGTAACTTTCATATGAGATCCAATTACAGTAAGTGATTTTCACAGACAAGTTTGACTCTCCTCTCTATGCACCACTTGAAATAGCACAAAACTGCAGATTTTCAGTCAGTGTCAGTGTACAGTATCAGTCACTGCTTATAATGCACTGTGGGAAATGTAGCAAGTGTGAAGAGCAGTGCGAGACAACAGGAAACCATCGTTTCCTCCTTTTTATCTGATGTGTCACAGTCACTCGTGTCAGAGAACATATATCAGGTTGAGGTGCTCTTGTTGAAACCTGGATTAACTTGTACTGATGAGAGAGAAAGAGAAAGGATCGATCAGATTAAGGATGGCGGGCTTTTGGTGCCGACTGTGGCACCTGCCGCTGTTGCTGTGTCTCACAGGACTCCTGCAGGGGGGTAAGACTCAACACAATTTCATTATGTATAAACGATTATAGACCTAATTTAAAATTTGGTCCCACTTGGACACTGTATGAAATGACTACTATGTACTAAAATTAATAATTTGATACAATGCACTTATTGTGTACATACATGTTTTCACATGCTACTTATGTTTAAAAAATGTGTGTAATTACAGCTGTAATTAATATCTATATTGACATCTATAATTACACTGTTGACCCTTCCCTTACAGCTTCCCTGTCCCAACCTTGCTAAAATAAAATCACTCTGCTGAAGCTCTTAAATCTTATTTTGCACTTCTACATATTCAGTCTTGCTTTGTGACAAGATGAGAGAGAATTCTGTCACACAAATCTATCACATGAGTTCCGTAGACTTGGAAGATTAGATATATAGTGCAGAAGTCATATGGATCAATCTTAGGATAATTTTTTGTTTCTTTTTTGTCATTTTTGGAGCTTGACACCCCTAGCCCCCAATTCACTATGTTGTATGGAAAAGAGCATAGTTAATGAAAAGAAACTAACAAAAAAAACAAAATTAACCCTTGTGCACTGTTCGATTTCTGGCTACAGCCTGTAAGGCCCGGGTCAAATTGACCCTAATTGGATTCAATACAATTCTCCAAAAATCACACTATGAAAAAAACCATACAATCGGGTACAAATAATTAACTTTTAATATCAATACTTCACACATTACAAAGAATACATATCTGAATTTATGACTGTTTTTAACCACTATTTTTAAGACTGCCCCTCCCCCACACCTGTTTGCCATTTTACATTTATAACTTTAATATCTTAGTCTAAACATAAAGTAATCTTGACAAACTATGTATCATTTGAAAGATTTCAGACTCTAGTTTTCATATTTGGTGACTGAATTTCAAAAGAAAGAGTGAAAGAGAAATAAGGATGGATTCTTCATTTGTGATGCGATGTCAAACTATACACACGCCCTGGTTCTTTCCGTATGTTTTTATGTATATAAATACAAATATAAAAATTATTGCCCAAACTACTTTTGAATAGAATGTCTACTACATAGCTATTTAGAAAATGATGGAAATATATGGTTCCGATCACTCAAACCATGTACCCTATCATACACCCGGCGTAAAGTGTCTTTTGCTAGTTTCAGCCCGATGCAGTTATCATTTTCACGTCCGGCACTACGTTATTTAAACAGCAGATACACTCGTGCCCATCTGTTCGCCCATGGGCATGTTGGTCTGAACACCAGGTGTGTTCAGGAGCATCGTTGACATGTTGCTATTTTGAGGAACTGAAAACGACTGCGCCATTGACCTGCACAAACCTGATCTAAAGTCAATAGCGCAGTATTTTTTGTGTTATTTAAAGGGCGGGTTAGTAATATGCGCCTATAGGCGGTGCACATCGCACATACACTCTGATTATTACACACACAGGGACGTGCAGCAGCACACACACATTTTTAAATATGAAAAATTAAAGGGAACCCCTGGTGTTAAGACTTGTATGGCTTAATATAACTTAAATTATGCTCTTACTGAAATATGTAGTAGAAAACCCATAAAAGATTTAGGTTATTTTAAAAAATCCACATCGTTTTATACGTTTTGGACAAAGGGGGGCGCCATCTTTTAAGGGTTTTCTACTACATATTTCAGTAAGAGACATCATTTAAGTTATATTAAGCCATACAAGTCTTAACACCAGAGGTTCCCTTTAAAGGATTAAAATGTAAAAGATTATTATTGTGTACATAAATATAAAAGTGCCTACATGTCATAATGGATAGCCATTGCATGTATCAGAATTAGCCTACCTATTTGCAGTAATGACGAGCAAGCTGGCGTCACTGGACGAGCAGATCCGTTTCCTCGCTAGAGAAGCATTCATTTTTTCCGCTTGCAAATTCCGCCATGCAAATAGCGAATTCGCCCTGGCACGAGCACAACTGACTTTTAAAGGGAATTAGAGATGAGACTCTGATTGGTTTATTGCACGTTACGCCCAAAACACACCCATGACTCATTAAGAGAATAGGGACAACCCTTTTAGACCATGTGCTGGGCGCACCGACCAATTTTCCCATCGTTAAACTAGCAAAAGTGGATTTGGACACGCCTTAAATGCACTTGTTTTTTACTTGAGTTTACAAAGAATGGTGTGAAAAGGGAAAAACATCCAGTATGCGGCAGTCCTGTGGGCGAAAATGCCTTGTTGATGCTAGAGGTCAGAGGAGAATGGGCCGACTGATTCAAGCTGATAGAAGAGCAACTTTGACTGAAATAACCACTCGTTACAACCGAGGTATGCAGCAAAGCATTTGTGAAGCCACAACACGCACAACCTTGAGGCGGATGGGCTACAACAGCAGAAGACCCCACCGGGTACCACTCATCTCCACTACAAATAGGAAAAAGAGGCTACAATTTGCACGAGCTCACCAAAATTGGACAGTTGAAGACTGGAAAAATGTTGCCTGGTCTGATGAGTCTCGATTTCTGTTGAGACATTCAGATGGTAGAGTCAGAATTTGGCGTAAACAGAATGAGAACATGGATCCATCATGCCTTGTTACCACTGTGCAGGCTGGTGGTGGTGGTGTAATGGTATGGGGGATGTTTTCTTGGCACACTTTAGGCCCCTTAGTGCCAATTGGGCATCGTTTAAATGCCACGCCTACCTGAGCATTGTTTCTGACCATGTCCATCCCTTTATGACCACCATGTACCCATCCTCTGATGGCTACTTCCAGCAGGATAATGCACCATGTCACAAAGCTCGAATCATTTCAAATTGGTTTCTTGAACATGACAATAAGTTCACTGTACTAAAATGGCCCCCACAGTCACCAGATCTCAACCCAATAGAGCATCTTTGGGATGTGGTGGAACGGGAGCTTCATGCCCTGGATGTGCATCCCACAAATCTCCATCAACTGCAAGATGCTATCCTATCAATATGGGCCAACATTTCTAAAGAATGCTTTCAGCACCTTGTTGAATCAATGCCACGTAGAATTAAGGCAGTTCTGAAGGCGAAAGGGGGTCAAACACAGTATTAGTATGGTGTTCCTAATAATCCTTTAGGCGAGTGTATACATCGATCAGGCAAAGCATTATGACCACCTTCCTGATATTGTGTTGGTCCCACTTTTGCTGCCAAAACAGCCCTGACCGAGCCCTGTCGAGGCATGGACTCCACTAGACCCCTGAAGGTGTGCTGTGGTATCTGGCCTGTCCTGTAAGTTGTGAGGTGGGGCCTCCATGGATCGGATTTGTTTGTTCAGCACATCCCACAGATGCTCAATTGGATTGAGATCTGGGGAATTTGGAGGCCAAGTCAACACCTCAAACATGTTGTTGTGCTCCTCAAACCATCCCTGAAACATTTTTGCTTTGTGGCAGGAGCATTATCCTGCTGAAAGAGCCACAGCCACCAGGGAATACCGTTTCCATGAAAGGGTGTACATGGTCTGCAACAATGCTTAGGTAGGTGGTACGTGTCAAAGTAACATCCACATGGATGGCAGGACAACATAGTAGGAATCCCATAGTAGGACGTCCCATAGTGCATCCTGGTGCCATGTGTTCCCTAGGTAAGCAACGTACGGGCACCCGGCCATCCACGTGATGTAAAAGAAAATGTGATTCATCAGACCAGGCCACCTTCTTCCATTGCTACGTGGTCCAGTTCTGATGCTCACGTGCCTCTGTTGGTGCTTTCGGCGGTGGACAGGGCTCAGCATGGG
Organism: Rhinogobio ventralis; assembly: GCA_039654625.1. NCBI lineage: Eukaryota > Metazoa > Chordata > Actinopteri > Cypriniformes > Gobionidae > Rhinogobio > Rhinogobio ventralis. Next base: position 42,665,632 of record CM077197.1, on the reverse strand, counting down.
CACTCTGACTGGTCTGCGCTATGCAGCCCCATACGCAACAAACTGAGATGCACTGTGTATTCTGACACCTTTCTATCAGAACCAGCATTAACTTCTTGAGCAATTTGAGCTCCAGTAGCTCGTCTGTTTGATCGGACCACACGGGCCAGCCTTCGCTCCACACGTGCATCAATGAGCCTTGGCCGCCCATGACCCTGTCGCCAGTTCTGCACTGTTCCATCCTTGGAGCACTTTTGATAGATCCTGACCACTGCAGACCGGGAACACCCCACAAGAGCTGCAGTTTTGGAGATGCTCTGACCCAGTCGTCTAGCCATCACAATTTGGCCCTTGTCAAACTCTCTCAAATCCTTACGCTTGCCCATTTTTCCTGCTTCTAACACATCAACTTTGAGGACAAAATGTTCACTTGCTGCCTAATATATCCCACCCACTAAAAGGTGCCGTGATGAAGAGATAATCAGTGTTATTCACTTCACCTGTCAGTGGTCATAATATTATGCCTGATCGGTGAATATTTTATATAAAAAACTATATTTTTATTTTTTTATTTTTTTATTTTTTTACTTTTACAATAATCTGTGGTGTTCCCTTTAAAAAGAAGTATTCAAGTATTCATGCTCTGAAGTATTCAAGATTTTTAAGTTAAGAAAAAAGTAATTTTCATGTCTATGCCCAAAAAGTGGGACAGACAGTTTACAGGTATAACAACTTTTTATTTTCACAAACTTTGAAAATAAAAAGTCGTTAAAACCAGCAAGACACTGGCACTTCAGGACTAGAGTTGAAGATCTCTGGCATACAACAAAGAAGTGTTTTGTATTTTAGGTCTGTACAGTTGCTTTTGAATAGATGTCTATACGGGTCAAATTGACCCACGAACAGCAAGAACGTCTGAACACATCTGCATGTTGAAACTTTGTATGCATGTTCATTAACCTACGTGAGGAAAAAGTCACAAAATTTCAAGAAAAATAACATAGGTTAGATAGTATTTCAGCTTGATGATGATAGCTATTTTTTGAATGATGACAATTAAATGACAAAATGCTAATTTTTGGGTGAAATAATTAAGATTTTCCTGTCTAATGCATCTCTTCACACAGATCTTTGCTACTGTCAGCGTCTGGTCCAGATCCAGGAAGGTCCTCTGTATAGAGTGAAAGGATATCCCATCTCCATATTCTGTAATGTTACTGGGTTTAAAGGCCCATCTGTGCAGAATTTTAATTTTATTGTCAAGAAATCAAACATGGATATAAATATGATCAGCACTGAAAAGCAAAACTTTGCCTACGCGATATTCTCCAATAGAGTAAAGGAAAAAGATATTGAGATTGAGAGGTTGTCAGGATCTTCAGTTCTCTTGAGGATCAAAAATTTGCTGGAAGGGGATGCAGGTGATTTGTTCTGTCAAACCCCAAATACGGATGGCGAATATTTAGGAAGTTATGAAGCGGGAATAACACTTAACGGTAAGATATTTCTTTATCTTGAGTGTTTTGGTGATTAATCAGATTATTGACATTTCATTGGCAGATCTATATCTAGAGAAATCCATCTGTTAGCATCTGTTCACATTTCCATTCAACAGAAGATGATCAGCTATAAGCTGAAGCTGTACATATATTTATTTAAATCACCGTTATATCAGCCATCAGTTACTCTCTAGATATTGGTATTGGCATTGAAATACATGTATTGGTCGCTCATTACTAATGTTTTCAATGCAAAAATCCACAGTGATTGAGGACACCCTGGTGGCATCATACTTTGGCTCTTCCTCTCAGAGCTTGTCTGAAGGTGATCCTCTTCAGCTTGAGTGCCAGGTCTCCAGCCAGACTTATCAGCACACCCATCTGTCGGTCACCTGGTTTGTCCACAGTGAAGAGGGTAACAACCCCCGACCAATCATCACTCTGGACAAAGATCTGACTGTAAAGACAGGAGATGGATTTGAGGATCGCTACCGCGCAGGTCTTATCAGCATGGATAAGGTGGAAGACACAACCTACAGACTGAAGATGTCACAAGTGCAGCTGTCAGACCAGGGGAAAATCTACTGCAAAGCCATGGAGTGGATCCAAGACCCAGACCGTTCCTGGACACAGATTGCCCACAAAACCAGCACAGCATGTAATGTGGAGGTCAAACAAATTGGTAAGAGTTATATTTTGTTATTTAAACCAGAGGTTCTCAGCTGGTTTTGCTTCAGGACTTTACACCTTGTGACCCAACAGATGCCACAAAAGTAACAAAAAAATGCCCTTAATATGTCGATACTTATTCACATTAAATGTCTCTTGCATTTTAATAGTTTTATGCTCTTTGTTGTCAATAATTTACAGTACAAAAAAAACCCACTTTCTGTTTTTAGGTGAACCTGTAGTTAATGTATTCTGGGTCAAATTTTCTGTTACCCGGAGCGGTTTGTACATGGTTTTTGAGGATGAGGGCATGTCACACAGCCTTCTCATGCTGGCATGTCTAGCTTCTACCAAATGACAGATGTTTTTTCCTGTTGTCTGTAGATCCATCAGAACAGACCTGTAACCTACTGTACCAGTTGAGAACCACTGATATATATTATATAGGTCAGATCCGGTGTAATGACTGTGTGGGTATGAAATTGTGCAAGTGAACCATGTACATCTCATGCTATTTCCTGTGTTTCAGAAGTGGCCCCTGATGTTGGTTCATTTAGCGTCTATATGAAGCCCTCAAAGGGGCCACTACAGGTGGGAGATGCACTGGACATCCACTGCAGTGTGAAGGCACAGAATCTTCCTGGTCATTTATTTTCGGTGACTTGGCTGAAGAACCAGAAGAACGTGGCTCAGATTGGATCTTCTGGGATGCTCACTGTGTTTGACAGTTACAAAGAGAGAGAGAATGAAGCGGAGATGAGAGCAGCGAAAATCAGTCTCACGGACTACCTGCTGACCATCCGTTCGGCTAGGACTGAAGATCAGGGCCAATACCAGTGTGAAGTATGGCAGGAAAACATGAATGATGATGGCACCTTCAGAAAAATACAAAAACAACTGTCTAGTCCAGAGACTGTGAGCGTCACAGCCAAAGGTAGCTAATGCTCTAGTGGACTTTGAGTTGCTAAGGTCATTGCCAAGATACAATTTTGTACATATTCTTTTTGTAAAGAAAAAAAATATGATTACATTTACATTTTCTTTCAAGTACATCTACCATGTAATGAGAAATATAATTATTATTTATAACAAATATGAAAATACACAGATACAAATAAAATAATTAAATGATATGTTATAGCATCACAAGACACTGACATTGCCTGTTTATTTGCCTGTCTGGTCAGAGCGTGATCTGATGGTGGTCATGGAGATGAAGGATGCGGTGACCGAGGGAGATGCCCTACAGGTCACCTGCTCGGTGTCGGGATTCAAAGGGCCTTTATCAGTCTCATGGCAACACAAGAAAGACTCAGGCGATTCCTTCAGTGATGTCATTAGTCTGACCAATGAGGGAGTGATGAAAGATATTGGGACAAAGTATCAGAGCAGACATGTTCAAACACTCCATTCTCCAGCTGGAAACTTTACCCTGGAGATCGGTGCATCTGCAACATCTGACAGCGGCGAATACAGGTGCATTGTGTCTGAATGGACCGTACAGAGCAATGGCGAGATGAAGAAAGCCAACACCCAGACTCAGCAAAAAGCCATTTCAGTTCATTCTGTTGGTAAGTTTACTATATATTCACACATTATTTATATGATATATTCTGACATAAATTCTTCGTCTTTACTTTGCTCATATTTCTACTGCATGATACTGATACCAGAGTATGAATAATCACTGCAGACGTTTCTTTTCAGAATCTCTAATGACGGTGACCTTGAAAAGTCGTACAACAAATGTGCCTATAAATTCTTCAGTACATTTACTATGTACAGTCAAAGGGCCTAAAGTGTCTTTGGCTGTACGCTGGATGTTTCGGCCCCCCAATTCAACTGTACCAAGGAATATTTTATCCATACGCCACACTGGAGAAATCACCTGGGGAGCAGATCAGAGAAACTATCAGCTATCCATTCAGACACAGCCCTCAGCCACAAATGTTTTGCTCATAGTGCCACGAGCCAGCAAGCAACAAGAAGGGCAGTACCAGTGCCAAGTTGACGCATATCAAAAGGATGTACAGAAAGCCACTAAGAACTCCAACCCGTTGGCAGTGACTGTACAAAAACCTGGTAAATACAGCTGTTTATTGAAATAATTTTTATTAAGAAAATACATTTTACGTAACATACATTAGTCTTATACTCTCATATATTTTGATCTTAAGGCCTATGTTGGACTGCATAGTGAATCAGCCAACAAGTGTCCAGCATACTTTTGATCTCCTTTAATACTGTTTAAAAGATTCCCAGGATGAATCTCATGAAGTTGGTTGAGTAAATGTCCAGAGTGAGCAGAGCTGGAATAAAAGCTCAAATATAAGAGTTTAGTCTGATGTTACATTAGGTGTCATTAACTACTATGTACATACATAAAATGTTTCCATACAACTTGTTACATTGTACTTTTATTTAAAGTATCCGTACATACTTGCACATGTAATCATACTGTAAAATAGCCAACAAATATAAAACATCATGGATGCACCCTAGATCCAAGTAGTATCCTTCCTGTAATTATTGAGTCTGTTTCTGAGAATGTAATTTCTGAGTCTGTTCCAAGGAGTGATATTCCCAAGTCCGTTCCAGTGAGAGAAATTCCTGAGTCATTCCAGTGAGTAATGTTCCTGAGTCCGTTCCCAAGTCCCTTCCAGTGAGTCATGTTCCTGAGTCGATTCCAGTGAGTAATGTTCCTGAGTCCATTCCAGTGAGTGATATCCCTGAGTCTGTTCCTGGGAGTGAAATTCCAGTCTGCTCCAGAAAGTAAAATTTCAGAATCTGCTCCAGAGTGTGAAATTCTAGAACCAGCTCTTTCTGTCTGTTCTGGTGTAATCAAAGAGGTGGCCCTCTCCCTATATGTTGCTGCAGCTATCTGTGTCTGGGACACACACACATCCACTCCAGCCCCTGAGCGCTGTCCAGTGTCGGCTCCAGCCTCTGAGCGCAGTTCAGTGTCCAGCCCAGAGAGTGCAGCACTGACCATTATGGCTACGGCTATTTTGTGCGTTTGGGCTGCACACACAGCCATAGCTCCTCCCAAGAACATTTTCTCTGGTGTCCCCGATAGTTCCGCCCAGCCCTATGTTGGCTGTGATACCTCCCAAGCTCCCTTAGTTACCATCTCCTCTCTGGCTTCCTGTATTGCCAGCACCTCACAGGCTCCCCGAGCTACCGGCGCCACCCTGGCTCCATGTATTGCCGTGCTGCCCTGGAGGCTTCCTAGCCCGCTGTCACTGCCCTGATTACCTGGCCAGTACTTGCCATGGGCCCGCCCTCCCTGGTTGGACACTTTTTGGAAGGGGGAGTAATGTCACAAACTTAAGTCAGCAGTCACCTTAGCGCACTACATTTTCCATAATCCCTCACATTCCTCACCTGCCCTCAGTCAACCATTATCCACACCTGATTCCTATCTTTACTGTAGTGACCACCACATATAAGCACACACTTCAGTTCAGTTAACATCTGGCCTAAAACTAGGAAATAGACCCATCCAGTGACCTCATAGCAATTCCTGTTCTCCAACGACAATTCCAAGACGTATATCCTTGTTTTCTCCTCGTGTTTCCAAGTCGGCCCTTAATAATGTCCACCTGCAATACTTACCTGTGTCCATCTACTGAGGTGTGTGCTCCATCAGCCAGCTCTGCCATCTTCTCCTGGATCACCTGTAAGATAAAATTATTATCCATCTTGAGTTACTTACCTGTTCACTCCATGCTTACAGTGTGTCTACAATAAAGTTGTTGTCTGGATTCGCTTACTTCCTGTCCAGTGTGTATTTCACATACACACTGTAATAGCAACAAATGCAAATCTGGCCAAACTTTTGCATAACAACATCTATGCACACAATAAATACATTATGAAAAATGCTTAATTTTATATTGTACGCGCATGGTAGTTAAAGACACCTAATATAAAGAGGGGCTGATTTTCTTTTTTTTTGGTCATTTCATAATACTCATACTTCCATTATTTCATAGTTTTCATATGATGCTTTTTAAAGTTTTCCTTTAGTGTGTAATGTATCTGTGCAGGCATAAGATCTGCAAAGTTACAAAGCTCATAGTCTCCCACAAAGGAATTTATTCTAAAAGAGAACACATTTCCATATTACTTCTGCAAAAGTCTGTCACAATGTGAAATATTTGCATAATGCCCACCCAAAGGCATACACAAAGAAAGAAGATGAGGCTTCAGTGAATTGTTGTGTTGTCACCATGTCTTGATCATTTCCATGTGCAAGCAAAACCCCATTTGTTTGGCCTTCTGCAAATGAATGAAATTAAGAATTAAGAATTTTTAACGCTGTTCCTGAGCAGTGAAACCCAAAAGTAAGCTTGTGTACAGCACATTTTTACAGAGGATAACTTCCTGAACTAGGGACTGGATAACGATGTTTTATGTTATCTCCTTTCTCAAACATGAGAGATATAATTTGAGAAAGGAGAACTGTAAACTTAACCATGGCTCAGGCAGAACAAACACCTGGACCATATGCCAACATTGTGTGCGTGTTTCAAGCATGTAAATTAAATAACAGAACATTTGTAAATGTCCTTTCCCAGAGCTGCAAAATATCAGATTCAACTGCTTTTATGAAGTATTTTGATAACTGTAGATTCAGCAGTTTACTGAATATCTGTCTTTCTCTTCTCCTCACTTTGTAACTGTGTACCAACAGTCAGCAAAATGAGCCTGTCCAATCTCAAGTCTCGTCTGGAAACCACTGTCAACACTGATGCTAAGATTGAATGCTCAGTCCTGACGACAACCACAGACACCTCTCGTTTCATGATAACATGGATGATTGGGTCCCAGATGCTCTTAACTATGGACCTAGATGCTGTTCTCAAGTTTGGCCCCGCAGCTGGACTAGAGATGGACCAGAGAATCCGCATGGAAGTAAGACAGAAACAGACCTTCCAGCTGACTGTCCATCAGGTCCGAACATCTGACAGTGGACAGTATCGTTGTGAGGTGGAAGAGTGGCTTCAGGATCCTCTCGGTGACTGGTATTCCCTAGAGAAAATGTCTGTTTCCACAGAGCTTGATGTCAAAGAGAGAGGTATAAAACACATACACATTTACCTCATTACAATGGCCTTTTCAATATTCTTCACACAAGGTTTTAACTGATTATAGTAGAGGGTCCTGAAAACTTCTTTACTTTGATTTTTTTTACTCTGAAGAAATTTATTCAAATCATTGCATGTATGGATCTATGTAAATGATGTATTTTTGAATAAATTAAGAAATTCAGACCAAAGAAAAACCTCATATCATAATCCACTTACTGCTGTACTTAATGCTGTACTTGTCTTTATGTTTCAGCCAGTGATTTCAGAATGAATAAAGCTAACACTCAGCTGAAGATTAAAGAAGGAGAGCAGCTGCTGTTGAATTGCTCAGTGGATGGTATTGGGTCTGATTCCACACTTCGCTACTCCCTTTCCTGGTTGTTTAACCGAGATCAGTCCTCCAGTGTGACACTTCTGACCTATAGTTATGATGGCCGTCTGATATTCAACAGCTACGACTCAGAGATTGAGGGACGACTCCACTTCTCCAGCCCAGCAGTGGGTGTCTTTCACTTGGCTATCCATAGAGCCATCCAGGAAGACAGGGGGCGCTACTACTGTCAAGTTCATCAGTACCAGCTGGACTGTAAAGGCCAATGGTCACCTAAGGCAAGCGACAAGTCAGGTTATACCAATGTTAGTGTTCAGCTTATAGGTGAGTACTCAGTCTATATTTCAATTCAGAGTTCTGAAATCATAAAAACATTCCTCATTTATGCTGTTTTTTTACAATTAAATCAGAGAACAAACTGCATATGCACAAGAAAGACCAAAGCTTCAACATCACCAATCTGCAAGAGGGGGTCACCATTGACTGCATCATTGACTCGCGGTCCAGTGATGAGTCTGTCTTTGAGGTGACCTGGTCCAGGGGTCAGAGAAGCGAACGACCCATCATCATCTTCAATGCCAGCCGTGATGGAACCTTACACAGTGCAATTGGTGATAAAGATCTGGTGTTTAGACGCCCAAGTGCCATGCACTATAAGCTGACTGTGCCAAACATCAACCCCACTGATACTGGCCTTTACTATTGTCAGGTTGCTGAATGGATTCAGACAGCTGCGAACAAGTGGAGAAGGATAGGTGAAGACAAGTCTGGAGAGCTATCCGTCCATATGCACACTGAGAAAAGCCAAAAACAGGACAACTTTACTATGGACAGGACTGACAAGTCTCTTGACATCAAAGAAGGAGAGCAGTTTGAGCTTACATGCTCCTTGGATGTAGAAATAGAGGTTCCTACAAGTCACTACAATCTCAGATGGGTGTTTAATAGCCTGGAATCTATTAGCGGGAAATCTTTATTGTCGTACTCTTATAATGGTCGTCTACAGTACTTTTCAGAAAACAAGGACAGGTTACGCTTCTCTAGACCTACTTCTAGTATATTCAGTCTGGTTGTATTAAACTCAGATACAGCTGATAGTGGAAGCTACCAGTGCAAAGTTGAGCAGTACCAGCTCAATTGTGAGGGCCAGTGGAAACGAATGGCAGATGCCCAATCAGGCTCAACTGATGTCACGGTTCACAGTATTGGTAATACATCCATTTACATCTTATCCACTTTTCGTCTCTTAGTAGTCTTATTAATTAAACTTACAAAACCCTGTCATATTGCTTATGGCTATCAACTTACAGTATGACCAACTTTAATGGAGTTAGTATATTCTGTTTCGTTCTTGTTGTCTGATCTTTGATGTTATGTTTATTTTAACAGAAAGTAAACTGCATGTTAAGAAGGAGAACAAAATGCTCAACATCACCAATCATGAGGCTGGGTTCACCGTTGACTGCGTCATTGACTCACAGTCCAGTGATAAATCTGCCTTTGACGTCACCTGGTTCAAGGTTCAGGAGGAGGAAGGACCAGTCGCTTTATTCACTGCCAGGCGTGACGGTACCTTACACAGCGCAATTAGCGATAAATCTCTGGTGTTTGGACGACCACTTGCCACACACTACAAACTGACTGTGCCACAGATCAACCCCACTGATGTGGGGCGATACTACTGTCAGGTAGAGGAGTGGCTTACAACGGCTAACAACTGGAAGAAATTTGCTTCAGATAAATCTGGAGAGCTCTCTGTCCATGTTCACACTGAAGTTCAGACTGAAGGTAACTATCTAGAAAGTAGCATTTTTATACCAAAGACACATTAAAAGTGCTTTAAGCACTAAAGAGAACTACAGGGGGTTTGTGGATTAATGAATAGCTAATAATTAAACTGAATGTAAAATTAAAATGAATAAATGGGGCTGCGCAGTTAATCGTAATACAACTGAAATTGTGATATAGCAATAGTGTGATACCAAGAAATCAAAGTCTGCGATTTAATGAAATAAGTATATAGTCTGTTGCGCTGCGTATTTCAGGGTGAAGTGTGGCACTGTTTATTTACACACGTGCAGCTTATAATCAGGGATGCAAACACATGTATGGTCAAAAAAGAGAGAGGTAATCGAAGCCCTCGCCCCGCGGCAAATACTCAGAAACTTACATTACCACCAACCCCTGCCATCCCTGACCCACCCCTATAGGCACATAGTGTAAAATTTAATTCTGAAAATCAAAATACAGACACTAATTTGGAATATTAATTTTATTTTTTTTCCCCGAAACATAAACTCTTATTGAACTAGCACTTCTTCTTGCTTTACTCCTTCTTCCTCTACAAAATTGCTTTTTATTTTTTATTTAACAGTCTGTCCTTAAATGAATTCAATTATAAATAAGAGTTTCTTAAAGATAATGCTGTAAACTACACTTGCACATTACTATAATTTAGGTTAACAGAGCCCAAATTAGCCTAAATTCAGTTGCTATTTAATTTTAGATATAATAATCAGCACTCAATTAACATATTGTATTCAAACATGTAAACTTCACACATAAGGCAGTTTTTGCATTAACTTATAAATAAAATTATAAAATAGTTTTTCTCCAAATCGTTGTTGAAATATAACTTATACACAGTGTCACAGAATATATTGGCTAATATAGTGCATATATTTAGTGAAAGAGTTGAGTTGAATACCTAATATGTTCGTGTGGGAACTCGGAGTGAAGTATAATCCGCGCTTAGAAGGCAGCCGGATCTCTGGCCTTTACTTGTTTGGTGGAGGCAATCCAGAATTACTGTCGGTGAAATTATAATCAGATCCTCTCAGACCCCCCCACCCACCCAAAAAAAACTCTTCGGATCTGCACGATTCACACAACTCACCCAAACTGACGTGAAAAAAGGCGCCGAAAAGCGCGCTGTTTGCATCCCTGTATAATACAGTGTTTTCAGCATCTCAGAGCGGTTCGGTTCACAGTAAATGCTGCATGTGTTGTGCCTTCAACATGCATTTGGAAACACAATGTGGGGTTCAATGTTAGGTTCACTTTATTTACACATCCACACATTTTCCAATATTTTATTTGGAGAGAAGTATGGCATTTCACCAATATTTCAATGCAATTTTTTGACTTTGTTCAATGTGATTTCTGAAAGAGGTCTTATTTGGTTCTTGTAAAGAGTGAACCCAAGTGTGAACAACACTTTAGTATGGGGAACACATATTCACTATTCACATATCGACTTTTGCTTCAATAAACTCATAATTTACAGCTTATTAATAGTTAGTCAAGTAGTTTTTGTAGCATTTTCCCAGACAGCAATATAGTGTCAGTCAAGATCCGGCCCACATCTGGGGAATCCACACGTACCAGATGTGGGCTGAATCTGGACCCACACTATGTTGCTGTCTGGGTTAAGTATTGGTAGGATTAAGAGATGAGAATTTGGTCATGCAGAATAAGGCATTAATATGTGCTTTAAGTACTAATAAACAGCCAATATCCTAGTAACATGTATGCTAATAAGCAAGTAGTTAATAGCGAGAATCGAACCCTATAATAAAGTGTTAATAAAATATGTTTTCATAGGAGATCCAATGTCATATCACAGTTCAAATTGCAATATTTGACAAAATAATCTCAATGTATTTTTTGGGCAAGCCGTTCAGCCCCTATATATAATATTAAAATGAAAACAATTTAAAAAAGAAATATTTAATGTTTACCTGCATGTACTGTGACCATTAACTGTCATTAGAGAACCGTGAACATGTGAATGTGTCGATACATTATTGAAATATAAAATTAAAATCTCAGGGGGTACTCCAAGTAAATATTTTATTAAAGGGGTTTGACTGACAAAAAAGTTTGGGATCCCCTGCTGTAAGTGATTCGAGCCATTTTGAGCATTTCCACTAGAAATCATTCTGTCAACATCCCTTCAACCACACAATAACCATGATCTCAATAAGTAGAAGATGTTAATGGATCAGCATCCACCACACAGACCCTAACCCCAACTTTCAATGCAAAGTCAGCAAACTCCAAGGATAGCTTATATATCTGGAGAGAGCTATTCTTTCGCTTTTCTAAGAAACACCAATCTGACATTTGATTTGTTTTTTCAGGTGATTCCAGAAAATCCACAGACCCGTTAGGAACAGCACTGGGAATCACTATTCCTCTGATTTGTTTTCTTGCATTGGTCATAATATTCTTGTTGAGAAGGGAGCACAAGAGGAATTGTGATCTGAAGAAAAAGAAAGCCTGTCTGTGGGCTGAAAACAACCCTCTTACCCCTGTGCCGGAGGTGACTTCTGCTGCAGGGGATCAGTCCTAACCTTATATGATCAATGTTACTATAAATCAGTTCAATAGGCAAGATAAATAGAATATGCACACATGATATTAAACCAGATGTTCTCAGCTGGTGTCTCAGGACCCTGACTTTACATTGCACATCAAGAAATCAAAACAGACCTGTGGCTGCCACAGAATCAAAATCATAAACAAGAATGTCCTTAAACTTTGAATTTGTTTATATGACCATGATGGATGTACAGTAACAGGCTTGTCTTTATAGTTTGAGTGTTTGATTTCTAAAAGTCTCTTGAGTTTAGATTTAAGATTCATTTTCTTAGTAACTATTAATTCACTGCAAATATCACACTGTGGTCCTCTCTTTTAAACACTTATCTTACGGAGTCTGGGTCATCTTAGTTCATAGTATTTGAGGACGTATATGTCATGCAGCTTGTCCTCGCTACTGAGTAAAATATGAACTTGTGAGAAAAAATATATATTTATATATATATAGTCAATCCAAAATTTATTCAGACACCTTCAACATTTCCTCACATTATTCGTTTATTCGCTATAGTTTAGAAAATGGTAATAAAATATGTCAGAACAAATTCATCTTGATAATGTCAGATAACTTTGATAGAAAGGTATGTAATGGTTTACAATCAGCTGTTAAATTTAAGTACACAATTAGATAATACCAATTCAGGTCAACCAATGACCGAGCAATGCTTAATTTCGTTCAGTCTGTGGTGTCAAAGGTCACATTAGCAAATATGGTCAGGTCAAAGTGTCTGAATAATTTTGGCTGCAGTTTTTTTTACTGGTAGTCACTGTATGAAGAATTTTTTGGTATAATATGTCACAGTTTAATTTATTTTGCTATCCTCACTTACATTAATGAACTATAGTGTCCTGCACCCACTAGTAAAAAATTATATCTGGTGTCTAAATCATTTTTGGTTTGACTGTATGTGCCAGTATTTTGGTTGGATACACAACCTTTGACGTAAACATCAAAATATCAAGTTAATAAACCTATTTATTTTGCTATTTGTATTATCCACCATTACAGTGTTACCATTTAGCCTAGTTTTCCTATCAGAAACGACCTACAACATATTTTCCAGTTGTAACCGCACAGTGTTATAGTGTTTACATTGGAATTGTGCATTGTGAACACATTTATTCATTGTTTCTGTTAAAATGATGCTATATTTTCAATTAAAACCAATGGCTCTTACTCTCCATTTCTCTCTTTATAGTTGCTTCACATGAAGTTCAACAGCAACTGTGGTTACTGAGTCAGATCAACTCACACGCCATTTAGACATTTCCATGGTAGACAGGACGTCAAGATGCTCTAAGCAGACAATCATTGTTTGACAATCACAATGGGGTGGTTGTGGTTTTTGTTGCTTATGTTAGGCTGATCTAGCACAGAGGAAATGCTTTCTTTGCAAAAACGGATTGCATGACTGAAACCACTAAAAGACTTTAGTTTTACTTAAGTTGTTGGTAACTCTGTATTGGGGAATAGTAATGTTATGGTTTATTATACATGTGTTTGGTCTTTAAATGTGATTTGAGATTCAAGGTGAATTTCTAATAGGTACTGTACATGGTTAGGACTGCCATTCTTCACATAAAATACTTTCTCCTTCCTCTCCTTACACTGCACAATTTAGAATTTTACCAACATAGCATTTAATTGATCACATATACACTCACCTAAAGGATTATTAGGAACACCTGTTCAATTTCTCATTAATGCAATTATCTAATCAACCAATCACATGGCAGTTGCTTCAATGCATTTAGGGGTGTGGTCCTGGTCAAGACAATCTCCTGAACTCCAAACTGAATGTCAGAATGGGAAAGAAAGGTGATTTAAGCAATTTTGAGCGTGGCATGGTTGTTGGTGCCAGACGGGCCGGTCTGAGTATTTCACAATCTGCTCAGTTACTGGGATTTTCACGCACAACCATTTCTAGAGTTTACAAAGAATGGTGTGGAAAGGGAAAAACATCCAGTATGCGGCAGTCCTGTGGGCGAAAATGCCTTGTTGATGCTAGAGGTCAGAGGAGAATGGGCCGACTGATTCAAGCTGATAGAAGAGCAACTTTGACTGAAATAACCACTCATTACAACCGAGGTATGCAGCAAAGCATTTGTGAAGCCACAACACGCACAACCTTGAGTCGGATGGGCTACAACAGCAGAAGACCCCACCGGGTACCACTCATCTCCACTACAAATAGGAAAAAGAGGCTACAATTTGCACGAGCTCACCAAAATTGGACAGTTGAAGACTGGAAAAATGTTGCCTGGTCTGATGAGTCTCGATTTCTGTTGAGACATTCAGATGGTAGAGTCAGAATTTGGCGTAAATGAGAACATGGATCCATCATGCCTTGTTACCACTCTGCAGGCTGGTGGTGGTGGTGTAATGGTGTGGGGGATGTTTTCTTGGCACACTTTAGGCCCCTTAGTGCCAATTAGGCATCGTTTAAATGCCACGGCCTACCTGAGCATTGTTTCTGACCATGTCCATCCCTTTATGACCACCATGTACCCATCCTCTGATGGCTACTTCCAGCAGGATAATGCACCATGTCACAAAGCTCGAATCATTTCAAATTGGTTTCTTGAACATGACAATGAGTTCACTGTACTAAAATGGCCCCCACAGTCACCAGATCTCAACCCAATAGAGCATCTTTGGGATGTGGTGGAACGGGAGCTTCGTGCCCTGGATGTGCATCCCACAAATCTCCATCAACTGCAAGATGCTATCCTATCAATATGGGCCAACATTTCTAAAGAATGCTGTCAGCACCTTGTTGAATCAATGCCACGTAGAATTAAGGCAGTTCTGAAGGCGAAAGGGGGTCAAACACAGTATTAGTATGGTGTTCCTAATAATCCTTTAGGTGAGTGTACAGTTAAAACAGTAATATTGTAAACTAAAGCTTAATTGAACAGACAATTTCAAATATACAATTAGAGACCTACAGACAATTATAAGAAACACTTACAGTAAGAAGCTATTTCTAATGAAGAGGGCAATACCAGGTATGTAGAGGTGTGGGCTACTTATATTTTACTAAGACGACAAATGAATCTCCAAAGATATTTTTGTGGAATAAATAATATCAGTCAAATTTTATGTCAAATCACCTTCATACACTACCCCAAAAAAGTTCCAATTCCTATATGGCCTCATATGTTGTACAAGGAAGCAACTTTTCATGCCTGCACTGTATCTGCAGGTTATTTACAGTAGTGTTCTCTACATAACTGCATTTCCCACTTCCCACTTGTATTTTTGTTACAATACTTTCTTAATATGCTGAGACACTATGAGTGAGTCATTCAAAAATATAAATATAAAAAGGATAAATATATATAGAAAGGTTTATGCACTTCATCTCGTTTCTCGAAAATAGGTAGAATTGTATTGTAAGTATGGATAAACTTCGCCCTCGAGTGGTGGAAAGTGGCCTCATTCAGCCATCCAATCATTTCATACTGTGCTGAGCATCACATGTGCACCATAATCTACTGCATGTTATGAGTAATCTGGTTTTAATATGTTGACTGGACATATCAAATGACATTTAATCAAATAAACAATTAAAAGAACAACTTAGTCGAAATAACCGAAATGATGTATAGATGTGAACGAGTCTCTTGCCCATCCTCTCTCTAAGAAGTTTCTGTCTTTTTTATAATGAATGTGAATGAAGAATCAATAATTTAATAAAAAAAATATTTTTAGCAGAACATTTTATATTTTCTATGTATATATTTTTCCACAATATACACTATATTGCCAAGAGCATTGGGACACCCCTCCAAATCATTGAATTCAGGTTCACTTGCCTGACTGCATTGTGCCAAGTGTAAAGTTTGGTGGAGGGGGGATTATGGTGTGGGGTTGTTTTTCAGGGGTTGGGTTTGGCCCCTTAGTTCCAGTGAAAGGAACTGCATACCAAGACATTTTGGACAATTTCATGCTCCCAACTTTGTGGGAACAGTTTGGGGACGGCCCCTTCCTGTTCCAACATGACTGCGCACCAGTGCACAAAGCGTCGGTCCATAAAGACATGGATGAGCGAGTTTGGTGTGGAGGAACTTGACTGGCCTGCACAGAGTCCTGACCTCAACCCGATAGAACACCTTTGGGATGAATTAGAGCGGAGACTGAGCCAGGCCTTCTCGTCCAACATCAGTGTCTGACCTCACAAATGCGCTTCTAGAAGAATGGTCAAAAATTCCCATAAACACACTCCTAAACCTTGTGGAAAGCCTTCCCAGAAGAGTTGAAGCTGTTATAGCTGCAAAGGGTGGGCCAACTCCATATTAAACCCTACGGATTAAGAATGGGATGTCATTAAAGTTCATGTGCATGTAAAGGCAGGCGTCCCAAAACTTTTGGCAATATAGTGTAGCACTTTTCACAATACAGATTGTTTCAAATCAGTTTACAGAAAATGCAAGTTTCAATAATATAATGCCATTTGGCCTGGATGAACAAGGAATTAAATCACTAAATCTCTTTGCATCACAATGAGCAGTCAGAGGCGACTGTGCCAAGAAAAAAAAAACTCATATAGAAACTATTTAACAATTTAGTTCCAAGAAAGTACAAGTCAAGTTAAATAGACAAAGTTTTCAAAATATTATTAGGGCAGTAAATACAGCTGGTGATATTGAACATCAGGCCTACTGTTCAGGTGTTGTGACCTATAGAAATCTGTGACTAAAGGCCGCTGTTGAAAAATTACAAAATTAATATAAACAATGTAATGCCCCTATAGCAAAAAAGTTGGCGAAAATGTTGTGGAATTTTACTTAAGATATTACTGATGATAAACAATCCCTGGTGTCACATCCCAAAGAGGCACAAAATCACTCTCACAGACCTTTTCCTGGACTATTCCCACCTGGTGGAACGGTTTAATTCGAGCAGCCGAGTCTGTAGCCATTTTCAAAAAACATCTAAAGACACGTCTTTTCCAGCAGCACCTGACCAATTAAGACCAGCACTTAACTATTCTATTCATTTCTCTGTTTGTTTATTTATAAAAAATAAAAAGTGTGTATGTGTACTGTACTATGTGTACTGCGCTAGATTAACTGAGACTTGTTACAGCACTTGCATGCTATTGCCCCTTGTTTGTCTGATTGCTTCCATTGCTCTCCTCATTTGTAAGTCGCTTTGGATAAAAGCGTCTGCTAAATGATTAAATGTAAATGTACTACTTGAGTACCGCAGCACGCTAATCGAAGGGATAGGCTTTTCTCCTGCACAGCTATTGATGGGGAGACGTCTCAGAACAAGGTTGCCAACGTCATTTGCACTGCTTACATCCAATGCCATGAAAGAAGTGCAAAGAAAGCTCAAAGAACAACAGAGAAAGCAAAAGTTCTATTATGACAGGCAGACAAAGCTCTTGCCGTATTTGCAACCCGGAGAGAGGATCAGAATGCAGAAAGGAGTCTTGGCAACCTGCCGTAGTCCAAAGGAAACATGAGCCTGAACAAGATCCTTTATGGCCAGAACACCAGATGGGAACCTGTTCAGGAGGAATCGCAAACATCTAAGGAAAACAAAAGAGACTGATAGGTCAGTATTTGACAAGAACAGTTAAAAAGGAATGTTTCTGGGGGGGGGGTTCAAAGGGCCCACGCACTTTTGGGGCCCCCAGAGATCGGTTTTATTATTAGTAACAGTACTAGCAGTAATGTAATAGAAATTATAAATGTATAATCTACCAAAGAGTAACAAATAAAACAAAATTACGGCTTATTTTCTGCATTTCCGGCAAAATTTAGAAAATGGCAGATCGTTTCGCTAGATAAGACCCTATTCCTCCTCTGGGATCGTGCAGAGCCTCTGAAGCCCTTCCTTTGAAACTGCATTGATTTGGACCTTCAACATTTTGGTTGCCATGGATGTCAATGGTGAGGAGAAAAATCCTGGAATGTTTTCCTCAAAAAATGTAATTTCTTTTCAACTGAAGAAAGAAAGACATGAATAGTCAATATTAAGGACTCAAGAAAGTGTTAACTGACCAAAAATGTATCTAAATATTTCAGAAATCACAAATAGTCTATTTAAGCCTAGTATGACCCGACTAGTATGACCATTTTTAAACATATAAGTTGATTTATCTAATGGCTTGAACTGTTATTCATTGGCATAGCCTGTTGGGCAGAACAGTGAGAAAAATATGATTGTGAAAGTTTTCACTTCAGGCTCAATCTAAAACAAGTGATTGGAAAGAATCACTAACTTTCCTGATTAGCGGACTGGCCAAGGGGTTTACGGGAAGTGCTTGCTGTGAAAAATCAAATCAAGCAGGTCAAGACACTGACACTGGTTTCAGTCCTTTAAGTGTCCAACTTTTGGAGCTATACGCAATTATAAAATTAAGAGTCACTATGGAAAAAAACACCAATTTCACTAGAACAAATACCTGAAATAACCCCCCTCTGGTAGTGGAGGACATCTGACTCCAAGGCAGGAATGGTTTCTGAGGAGATTTAGAGGTGCACATGAAAAAGAGCCTCAACATCTAACCTTGACGTTCAAAATGTAAGTGTATTCAAAAGAGCATGTTTAATTGGGTGTGGGTGTAGAGGAATATTTACTGTATTTTAGCCCATTAGAGCCCGATCACACGAAAATGCGTATCAATCATACGAGTGTTCAATGTCGTGGAATGTATACATCAAAATGAGTTTTGGCGTGCATACGGTACGCAGTTTTTCGCGTGCATATGATACGCACTTTATGGTGTATTATACGCACGAACCCCCCACCCCATCCTACCCAAGAGGGTGTCATTTACACGCCATGAAGTGTGTACCATACATTCCACGACATTGAACACTCAGATTTAAAGTACTCCCATGAACATTTCTTTAAAAGATTTAGTTAAATAAAATAAAAAAACATATAGTTCGGTCCAAAATCAATTTAATTCTGTCATCATTCACTCATCACCATGTTGATCTTATGTAGGGGTGTCAAACTCAGTCCCAGTCCCAGTCCCAGAGTTTAGTTTCAATCTGCTCCAACACACATAAGCCTGAAATACTTAGATTAGCTGGAAAAGGTGTGTTTAATTAGGTTGAAGCTAAACTCTGTGGGGCTGTGGCCCTCCAGGAACGGGGCTGTGGCCCTCCAGGAACAGGACTGTAAAATAAAGTGCTACCAAAGGATCTATTTGAAACAGTCTTAATAAGAAAAACAAAACACTAGAGTACTGGAGAAATGGCAAGAACACAGCAAACCAACTTAACCTTGGTGCAGAGAGAGAGAGAGAGAGAGAGAGAGAGAGAGAGAGACCCAAAGAAACAAGTACCAGTTCCGCTCTCCCATTACTAGCCATGCGGCGCCCTCTAGTGTTGCTATAAAGCAACATTATTAGTGCACAATACAATACACTGCATTCACATTGTTCTCATTAGAGTGAGAGTGAAAAATACCCACCATTATACTCCAAAAAATAGCTTTCAGAAATTCCACGTTATATGCACCTGACCTACCTAAGGTTGGACACCATGCTTAATGCGATTGACAATGAAACTGTTCTCGCTTATAGGCATTATACACACTACTGTTCAAAAGTTTTAAAGGAATATTTTAAAGTTTTAAAGAAATGAATAGTTTTAGTTCAGATGGCAATCACAGGTGGTGTCTTGTATCGCTTTATTACAACATATACATAATAATGCAATATAAATTTAACAGTAAATTGAATACACATTTAAACCATGAAAATAAATAAAAAATCTACACAGTATGAACACAAGTCATCCAATCAACAGCATTGTTCACTGTCGTAATAAACTTTAGGAATAAAACTGAATAAATTGCCCAATCATTAATGTATTGTGAGTTTCCCAGTATTTGTCTGTGGCATGAAACCAGCTGACGGCACATTATATTACATAATTCAATAACCCATTGTCAATACCTTACTTAAACTCTTTGAAATTACACAAAAATGTTTGCTACATTTTCTTTTCCTTCCTCCTTAACATCAGATTACACATTATGTGCTTTATGAAATCTAAGATGTGCATTGTGCAATATGATTTATACAAGTATTCTGTGCTGATTTTGAGGGAAAATCTGCAGAATTCTGAGGAATGGTTTTAAATATTTAATGGTGTCAAACTTTTAGTTGTAGTAGTATCTTAGTAGTAAAAAATGGTAACACTTTAGTTTAGGGTCCAGTTCTCACTATTAACTAGTTGCTTATTAGCATGTATACTATATTGGCTTTTTATTAGTACTTAAAGCACATATTAATGCCTTATTCTGCATGATCATATTCTACATCCCATAATCCTACCAATACCTGAACTTAACAACTACCTTACTAACTATTAATGAGCAGTAGGGGTTTATTGAAGCAAAAGTCATAGTTAAAGGTGCACTATGTAACATTTTTTACAAAACCACTAGGCCAGTGTTATATATTTTGTTCAGTTGAGTACTTACAATATCCCAAATGTTTCCAATTATTTGTAAATCGTGAGTTTTCACGAAGGAACCGGGACGTGTGAGGGAGTCGCCTGTCAATTGCGTCACATCTGCGTTACCCTCGGTTTCTGGTTTTATTCAGCAGAAACGCTTTACTCTCACTGCAGTGTGCAACAAGTGTCATAGCAGCAAACGCACAGAGTAACGTCATAACATCATTTTCAACACACTCAAATGTATCTAATATGATAAACAGTCATACTCATGACCGGAAAAGCGGAAATGGCGCCGGCGACTGTGGCATAATAAAAGTCCCGCCGCTCGCGAGGTGTGTGTTGCGTTCATCTTATTAACAATCTCTCCAGCGGTCTTGCTCAGCTCCCACAACACTCGGGTCTGCTCTGCTTCATACTACATTAACATTAATAATCGCATCCACGAACATGATTTCTGCCCGAGTCCTATCCCGATTCTTTTCCACCGGCTGTGAGGTGAAGACCACATGTCCCAAGATTCTGCGCTCAAACTAGGCATCATCAAACTACGCCTTTGTTTTGAACAGGCGACCTCTAGCGGACAGAAAAGTTACATAGTGCACCTTTAATAGTTAGCTGATAGTAAGAACTGGACCCTAAACTAAAGTGTGACTAAAAAATTAAATAAATACTTGAGGAGTGGAAATTTGTAGAGTGTTACAAATGACAGGTCTTTCAATTCTGTGGAAATCGACAGAGCTTTCTGTGGGTGCAGGTTTTATGCAGGTCTCAATTCCTTTACATTTGTCTGCATTTTCAGATATGGTATGAATAGTAGTAAGTTTTGGTATTAATCAAGGTTGTGGAAAATTCAGAACTGGTTCCAGTTTAGATTACATTGGAATTTGAATCAAAATGGCCATTTAATGAATTTAAAATAGAATAAGATGGAATAAGAAAACATAGAAAAGAAGTGTTCTTCCACCATGGTTTACAATATTTAAAATAAATAAAAAAATATTTAGGGAGCATTTAAATCTGTTTGCCACCTCGATTCAAATTCCAGGAATTAAACATGAAGGATCAGAATAGGAATTCAAAAGACAAGCTCAGTTGGATTCTGCTAGCACACATCTCCGCCATTAATATCTTCAAAGCTAATTGTAGTGCTCTACACCACTTTAGGTAAGTATGACAAATTAAATTAAATTAAGTGCAAAAAGCTCTGCAAAGACGATGATCCAAAGGTCTGTATGTGTGCAGAGAGATATTCATAAATACGAGCAATCATTTATATCATAAATTGTTAATACAGTAGGGCATTATGTTAAAAAAGATCTTCATGCTTTTGTCCATGTTCATCTCTCTTCAGTGTGTAATGTTGCTGTTTGAACAGGAAAACGTCCCTCCAGCGGGAGTTGTTCTCTATATCAGTGTCAGTGTTTCTGAACTCCTGAAAAGCCTCCATTGAAGTCTTGAGTTTCTTCCAGGAACCAACACATCATAATATTCCTCATTATAATAGATCATACGCAGAATAAAGGGGCGGGGCCTGGTTGAGTTAGTTAGTAGTGTGTTGAAACGGGCGGGATATTTCCCAAACACGCTGGAAGCACTTGACCAATCACAACACACTGCTCCTGCCGACCAATCAGAGCACATTGTGCATTTCAGAAGGCGGGGCTTCATAGAGACAGGAACTAAACAGAGCGTTACTGACAGACTGGGAAGAAAGGAGCTGCAACAATGGAGAATATGGGGAATGAAAACCTGTTCTTGCCAGTCTATGATTACGAGTTGTCCATTGTACTCTTAATTTTGGCTCTTGTTTTGGAGCGCGTGTTGACTTCTGAAGTTGATGGAGTTGGGGATGCAGCAGAATGCAGCTCAAATGGGGGATCTTCCTCTTTTACGGTCTCGTCCTCACATTCATCGTCCATCTCCATCTGATGTTTTCTGCAGTGTTTCTCAAAGGTGGACATCTTTACAAATATTTTGTTGCACACCTTACAGTGGAAGAGCTGCTCTCCGTTGTGTAAGTGCAGTTTGAGCTGCAGATAAGAGGACTGAGCGAAGGCCCCGGAGCACACGCTACAACAGTGCGTCCCGCTGCCCTGGTGGCTTTTCTCGTGTTGTTTTAGCATGGTCACTGACCTAAAGCCCTTCTGACACGTGGCACAGGTGAACCTGCCCTCGCCCAACTCCAAAGCCTGATGGTTAAGCAGGTGGGCAGACGTGCGGAAGGCCTTGCCACACTTGTCACACTTAAAAGGCCGCTCACCCGTGTGCAAGCGCAGGTGTATGATAAGTCCGGCCTTTTGTGTAAAAGCCCTATCGCACTGTGTGCATTTGAAGGGCTTCTCGCCGGTGTGAAGCCTGCGGTGGGTTTTCAGGTGGGAGGCACGGCCAAAGCACTTGTTGCAGTCGGGGCATTTGAAGGGTTTCTCGCCAGTGTGGATGGTCTTGTGGCGCATAAGTTGGGACGACTGCATGAACATTTTGGAGCACACACTGCATTTGTACTTCCTCTCTCCAGTGTGTGACCGCATGTGCAATGACAGATGGGACGAAGAGATGAAGGTCTTGGAGCAAAGCCGGCAGGTGTGAGGCTTCTCCCCGGCATGGCTGCGTTTATGCAGTACCAGACGAGAAGAGAGAGCGAAGGATTTGTCACAGTAGGGGCATTTGTAGGGCTTGTCATCCGCGTGCATTCGCTGGTGTTTGGTGAGCATGGATATCTGGGTAAAAGATTTGTCACACAGGCCACAAGGGTGAGATCGAGGCTTGGACGAGTGGGACATGTTGAAAGTCCATCAGACCTAATGACAAAAACATTGCCTGAGTTAATAAATCATATTACTTGACTGATTATACAGCGAGTAAAAAAATTATTACAGGTGGAATTGAAGGTCAGCATCCATTGGCGACAAATGTCCACAAATGTATTCTAAATAAGCATGAGAACTAGAGCAAATGAAATAATCAACTCTACTAATGCATACAACTCAGATGCATACAATGTTTATGAACGGATGAAATAGATATGCAATAGATGCAACATCATTTGTTTTTGTCAAAAGAGAAAACAAATAGCCTCTTCCTGCATAACTTATCACAATGGAATATGCCAGCTAACAGGGAACGTTCTCAGAATGTTTGGTTAATGTTGTGGCGAGGTTCTCTCTGAACAATGTTTGGTCAAAGTTATCTGGTCTTTAATAATGTTCTCCAAACGTTAGCACAAAAACATTATTTATTAGGGGTGTAACGATATTCGAAAAACCGCGATACACCACCCACGGTACGCTGTATATCACTTCATATAAAGTGCAAGAGAATCTACAATCATGCAACATTATGTTGTCAATTCCTAAGTCATGAAAAGTAAAGTACCAATAAATCACGTAACTGGTTTGACGTGTGTGAGCTGGGAAGGCATGCAGGGATGATGTTCAATCTGTTCATCAGGAGCAGTTTTCATGTTTCATTAACAGTTCATGATGTATTGTGTATTCGCCATGGTAACGGTTTCCATAACCCCAAAATGCCACTTTATTTTCACTTTATGTTATTTTGTATATTTTTAAATTAGTGTGGTGGCTACTTTATAGTATTAACAAAAATTGCTATTTAATAGCTTTAACTTATAGGCCTATTTATTCATCAGTATTAGTCATATTTATACAATGTATGTGTTTAAGTAGGCTAAAGTGGGACATTACTTGTGTGTGTCATCAAATTTTTTTTTTTTTTAAACATTGAACACAGAACCCTGCCCCCACAGCAAACAGATCCGAACCGTGGCTCCAAAACCGTGATATAAACCGAACCGTGGCATTGGTGTATCGTTACACCCCTATTATTTATACATCATTCGTGGAACATTTCTTAAAGGTTTTGGAATGTTCAGAGAAAATGCAAAAGCAGCGTCGCTTGCAAAATGATAAAATGGAATGTTCTCTTCAAATGTTCGCAAAACCAAGATTTTTTTTTTTTACATTTTGAACATTCCGAAAACATTAAGAAAAATAACGTTTTCATAACTTGTTAGGGAATGTTAGCAACGTTCTCAGGGTATATTTTTTAGCTGGTGGACATTAACAAAATCTTTCTAACCAATCATCTTGTGGTAAACATATGGTTTGATACCTCTGCATTACGATATTCATCAGGGATTTAACTTTCCCTGCCATTGATGGAAATGTCTGGACTGTGAAGCTTTGGGGGTGTTAATGGACTCCATCTACTACTAAAATGTTGCCTTTTAATGAAACTTACCCACATTCAAGTATTGATAAAAAGACAGCATTAAACTAGAGTGAAAGAGGGTCTGTTCTTTCTTTTGATGCATTGCATATTCATGGAACAAAATATTCTGGGGAAATATACTTTTGTGAAAATGATTTTTAAAAAATGGCGTCGGCTGGCAGATGTTTCACCAGTGGCTGAATTTTAGGGCTAAAAAAAAGTGTAACATATTTTGTCTGCTGCCTTTGACATCACAGCTCAAGGTCTGAGTGTTGCCAATGACAGCATAAATGATTATACATTATTATATATCGACCGATAAGGCATAACATTCACTGACAGTTAAAGTAAATAACACTGATCTCTTCATCACGGCTCCTCTTAGTGGGTGGGATATATTAGGCAGCAAGTGAACATTTTGTCCTCAAAGTTGATGTGTTGGAAGCAGGAAAAATGGGCAAGCGTAAGGATTTGAGCGAGTTTGACAAGGGCCAAATTGTGATGGCTAGACGACTGGGTCAGAGCATCTCCAAAACTGCAGCTCTTGTGGGGTGTTCCCGGTCTGCAGTGGTCAGGATCTTTCAAAAGTGCTCCAAGGAAGGAACAGTGGAGAACTGGCGACAGGGTCATGGGCGGCCAAGGCTCATTGATGCACGTGGGGAGCGAAGGCTGGCCCGTGTGGTCCGATCAAACAGACGAGCTACTGGAGCTCAGATTGCTCAAGAAGTTAATGCTGGTTCTGATAGAAAGGTGTCAGAATACAAAGTGCATCTCAGTTTGTTGCGTATGGGGCTGCATAGCGCAGACCAGTCAGGGTGCCCATGCTGACTCCTGTCCACCGCCGAAAGCACCAACAGTGGCACGTGAGCATCAGAACTGGACCACGGAGCAATGGAAGAAGGTGGCCTGGTCTGATGAATCACATTTTCTTTTACATCACGTGGATGGCCGGGTGCGTGTGCGTTGCTTACCTGGGGAACACATGGCACCAGGATGCACTATGAGAAGAAGGCAAGCCGGCAGAGGCAGTGTGATGCTTTGGGCAATGTTCTGCTGGGAAACCTTGGGTCCTGCCATCCATGTGGATGTTACTTTGACGGTATTCCCTGGTGGCTGTGGCTCTTTCAGCAGGATAATGCTCCTGCCACAAAGCAAAAATGGTTCAGGAATGGTTTGAGGAGCACAATACTGAGTTTGAGGTGTTGACTTGGCCTCCAAATTCCCCAGATCTCAATCCAATCGAGCATCTGTGGGATGTGCTGAACAAACAAATCCGATCCATGGAGGCCCCACCTCACAACTTACAGGACTTAAAGGATCTGCTGCTAACATCTTGGTGCCAGATACCACAGCACACCTTCAGGGGTCTAGAGGAGTCTATGCCTCGACGGGTCAGGGCCGTTTTGGCTGCAAAATGGGGGCCAACACAATATTAGGAGTCATAATATTATGCCCGATCGGTGTAAAATTAAACCATGGAAAATTAACCATGGATTTATTACAAAAAATAAATAAACAATTTGCAAAAAAACAAACAAACATGCATGGTAACCAAAAATTAACCACCAGTTACTTTAAGTGTCTGGTTTAGTTAAAAACGGAGCTAACTGTATTATTTGTCAACTCATGCATTGAACTATGAGTGATGCAGAAAGTGTGAGTTTCGTTTTCGCTGAACAGGATCCTTCTAGTGAACTGAAACCTAGAGAATCAGTGTTGAGAGTCTTTATCAGTCTCATTCTGAGCGCTGGATCTCACTCTTCATCAGGACCACTGAAGGTAGGAACCTCGTCTACATGCAAGTTTTGAACTGTTACTAATGTAATATATCCATGTGGATGTTACTTTGACACGTACCACCTACCTAAGCATTGTTGCAGACCATGTACACCCTTTCATGGAAACGGTATTCCCTGGTGGCTGTGGCTCTTTCAGCAGGATAATGCTCCTGCCATAAAGCAAAAATTATTCAGGAATGGTTTGAGGAGCACAACAACGAGTTTGAGGTGTTGACTTGGCCTCCAAATTCCCCAGATCTCAATCCAATCGAGCATCTGTGGGATGTGCTGAACAAACAAATCCGATCCATGGAGGCCCCACCTCACAACTTACAGGACTTAAAGGATCTGCTGCTAACATCTTGGTGCCAGATACCACAGCACACCTTCAGGGGTCTAGAGGAGTCTATGCCTCGACGGGTCAGGGCTGTTTTGGCTGCAAAATGGGGGCCAACACAATATTAGGAGTCATAATATTATGCCCGATCGGTGTATATATTACATAGAATTTCTTTTTTTTAAATGTAGCCAAAATACTAAATAAATCTAAATGAATAAATGACTTAATAAAGGAGGGTAGAATTAATTTCCTCTACACATAGTAGTCTAGATCTCCATTAGTTTATGTTTGGATGGGAAAGATTATAACGCGTTATTCATACGTGTATTATCTGTAGCAAAACCAGATCATGGTAATGGTATAATATGGTTAAGGACAGCAGGTCTGAGCAACAGCTCACACATTTCCCTCCTGGAAAATTGCCTCAAAGCGACTGTCATCACGCAAAAGCTTCAAACAAAAGCAAACACAGCCGAGTGTGTGTGTCCGCTATAACTGCACGACATACACACATCTGCCCCACTGTCATGTGTTCAAGCACACATGACTTACGCAAAGGAAAACATTCTTTGAGGGCTGAAATACTCCATACAGATTTCCTCACTTCTTGCGTTGTTTGTGATTATGCAACATCCAAGAATGCAAAAATGCAGACTCACCCCTTTCACCACCATTTCCGCACAGAACAACATCCCACAACCTGACCCAAAGCTTTGCAGGACATCTCTGCGATCATTACATTATGCAGTGCGTCAGAGTGTCCGTATGGTTAGATAATTCACCACAGATGGACGGGCATGAGTGGAGAATGGC
The DNA here is from genome assembly GCA_039654625.1 of Rhinogobio ventralis. Classification (NCBI taxonomy): domain Eukaryota; kingdom Metazoa; phylum Chordata; class Actinopteri; order Cypriniformes; family Gobionidae; genus Rhinogobio; species Rhinogobio ventralis. The sequence continues at coordinate 42,638,087 of CM077197.1, read as the reverse complement.
GCAATGTAACGCACGGCAGCATTTTCAGCTGACAGAGATACTATCACTGAAACATATCATGCCCTGTAAACAAAGAGAAATCAGTTTCTCTCTTTCGTGGTGGAAGCCATACAGAAAGCAGCCTGTTCACTGCCATGCTATCAAAATAAAAGTAGCCTAATTATTATTTATAATTATATTTACTTATGTAGTTATAAATCCCTTCGGGTAAAAACAGAATCCAGGATGTTACATTTATTACCATTTTTTTCCCCAAGGTAAATTAAAAAAGGATTCTCCTTCAAACATTTTAAAAAGCTTTCAGAATCATTAGTTTCTTTGTTTCTTCCTCTTTTTAATTTGTGACTAGTAGTCGTGCCAAGTCGAAAATTAACCATGGATTTATTACAAAAAATAAATAAACAATTTGCAAAAAAACAAACAAACATGCATGGTAAGCAAAAATTAACCACCAGTTACTTTAAGTGTCTGGTTTAGTTAAAAACGGAGCTAACTGTATTATTTGTCAACTCATGCATTGAACTATGAGTGATGCAGAAAGTGTGAGTTTCGTTTTCGCTGAACAGGATCCTTCTAGTGAACTGAAACCTAGAGAATCAGTGTTGAGAGTCTTTATCAGTCTCATTCTGAGCGCTGGATCTCACTCTTCATCAGGACCACTGAAGGTAGGAACCTCGTCTACATGCAAGTTTTGAACTGTTACTAATGTAATACTTTAATGTTATAGGCTATAATTTAACTCAACAATATAACATAACATATGTATTTTATTTAAAAAGTAAAAAAGAGGGATCATAAAAATGGCATTTTGTTTTTTATTTATCACAAGTATGAATATTTTGCGTAGCATATTTTATATATAGTCCACAATTGTTCTTATTTTGTCTTCTGGAAAACATGTATTTACAAACAACCAGTTGCATGCATACAATTATTATGTATTATTTAGCAAGCATGTAAGCACTTTATTCATTAAAATGACAATTTTCAGCAATTTAAGGTATAGGCTAATTTACCACAAACATTTTTACTACACTGTTTTTGATGAGAAAACTAGTTTGTATTCATTTATCTTTTACAAAAAATAATTTCAAATATTTAACATTTTTGATTGACAGCAGTGGTTCTTGAGGCAACATGAAAAGATCTTAACATGATTATGTGTGTATGCAAGTGGTGCACAGCCAAATGGGTGGAGCTTGACATATTCCAGCTTGTGGATCTAAGGGGTGGAGCTTAGGGTGATGGCAGTCAAGCTCCACTGATTAGTTTCAGAAAGAGAGAGAGAGATGGAAGTCAAACTCCACCCATTGGCTCTGCTGTGAGTAGCATCTTTGTGTTTCTGTGACACGTTAGCCTTCTTGAGCATCAGTGAATGTGTGCAGCTTTTGTAATAGTTGTGTATGAGTCCCTCAGTTCTCCTCAGTGTGGAAAGTTGGATCTCAAAATCATACAGTCACTGTTAGAAATGGGCAAATAATCAGACAATGCTGGAAAATCAAAGAATGTGCCGGATTTTTCTGAAGAACAGTGGGAAGTTTAACTGTTCAGGACAAACATGGGACTCATGAACAACCATCACAAAACAGGTTTAGGCCACAGGAGACCCAAGATAGCAAGGCAAACTTATAATGTGTATGAAAACGTCTCGGTTACGTATGTAACCCTGTTGTAACCATTTACTGAAGAAATGGGGGTTTCGCTTAGAAGCCAATCGCCTTTGAGCTCTACAAAACGAGCCAATGGCATGAAAATGCCATGGGTCTGCGGAATTTGCATGCCGCAACCCCGCCCCACTGCGTGGGTATAAAGGGCGTTGCGTGGCAATCTCGCATTATGTTACCTGCTGAAGAGCCGAGGCATGAGCGCCTGGCCGTTCCAGCGGTACAGCGGAAGTGGCATGGGGACGTAACGTCTCCGTTCCCTTCCTTCAGGGAACGAGGGTTACAAACGTAACCAAGACGTTCCCTTTCAGTCAGTACACTACGAGTTACGTCAGTTACTGACGAAATAGGGGGTCCCAATACAATCTCGCCACAACGGCTATCTTCCAGCGTCCTGCACTGACCAGAGCTCCCTGCCATGAGTGTTAGCACGAACGAGGGGCTAGGCTCAACGCTACCAAGGTACACTGGGAAGCATATCCCACGTGGAGAAATGCAACACAATGCCTGCCCGAAGGGAGGACTCAAGAATACACCTATGACCCCCAAAGGGACTGCATAGGGAACACTCTGCGGTATCCAGCCGCAGGTGGAAATATTTCAACCCCAGGCGTGGCAAGGTGTCTTGCCAAGGGAAGACACGCGCTCAGAGAGACTTACCGTGGAGATACACATGTGGGGGTTACCCAACAGGGGAACCATGCACACGGCGGCACCTAGCCGAACACGAGGGCTGACCAAGCGGGCATGCACTCTGGTGTCGACATCAACAGTGCTGGAAGAGCTCAGGGCTTACTGAGAAGCTCACCTGAGAAGAAATGCGCACGTATCCAGTCCATAGAGTGTAATGGCGCAGCAAGCGAAGACACCTGAGCCTGTCCAGTTACTGGCCACTTGGGGCGAGTACACGAGAGGACACAGGCTCCACTCGGAGATTATAAAATCTTGCGAATGTGTTGGGTGTCACCCAGCCTGCAGCTCTACAAATGTCTGTCAGCGAGGCGCCATGCGCTAAAGCCCAAGAGGAAGCAACGCTCCTAGTGGAGTGTGCTCTTACCCCAAGGGGGCATGGCATGCCCTGAGCCTGATATGCCAGGACAATGGCATCCACTATCCAGTGGGACAACCTCTGCTTGGAGAGAGCCTTCCCTTTCTGCTGCCCTCCGTAACAGACAAAGAGCTGGTCTGAGGTCCTGAAACACTGCGTCCGGTCTACGTAAGCGTGAAGGGCGCGTACTGGACAGAGCAGTGCCAAGGCTGGGTCTGCCTCCTCCACGGGCAGCGCTTGCAGGTTCACCACCTGGTCCCTGAAGGGAGTGGTGGGAACCTTGGGAACGTATCCAGGCCGGGGTCTCAGGATGACGTGAGAATTAGCCGGCCCGAATTCCAGGCATGCTTCGTCAACCGAAAATGCCTGCAGGTCCCCTACCCTCTTAATGGAGGCCAGAGCAATCAAGAGCGCCACTTTCAATGAAAGGAACTTCAGCTCCACAGACTGCAGTGGCTCAAAGGGAGCTTTCTGCAGGGCAGATAGAACCACTGCAAGATCCCAAGAGGGTACTTGAGGCGGGCGAGGAGGATTTAATCTCCTCGCGCCTCTAAGGAACCTGCTGACCAGGTCGTGCTGTCCTACCGTTTTTGAGTCCACCAGGTCATGGTGGGCCGAAATAGCGGCCACATAGACCTTCAGGGTGGAGGGAGACAGCCTTCGCTCCAACCCTTCTTGGAGGAAGGAGAGCACAGACCCGATCGGGCATTTCCTGGGGTCCTCTCGGCGAGAGGAGCACCAGGTGACGAAGAGGTTCCACTTCAATGCATAGGCGTGTCTCGTGGACAAGGCCCTAGCGGAAGTGATGGTAGCCGCCACCTGAGGTGGCTGGGTACTCAAACCTACCGCGTCCCGTCAAGGTTCCACACGTGGAGGTTCCAAAGGTCGGGACGTGGGTGCCATATGGTGCCCCGTCTCTGAGTAAAGGGGTCCTTCCTCAGAGGGATCGACCAGGGAGGGGCTGTCGCAAGGAGTACGAGTTCTGAGAACCAGGTCCGGCCGGGCCAATATGGGGCGACCAAAAGGACCTGCTCCCTGTCCTCCCTGATCTTGCACAGAACCTGTGCGAGAAGGCTCACTGGGGGAAACGCATACTTGCGTGGGCCCCCTCGGCCAGCTGTGCACTAGTGCATCCGTGCCGAGGGTCTCCTCGGTCAGGGAGTAGTACCAGCGGCAATGGGAAGAGTCGTGGGAGGCAAACAGATCTAGCTGTGCGTCGCCGAACTGTTCCCAAATCAGCTGAACCGTCTGGGGATGGAGTGCGGTTCCACTGAAACTTTTTCAGAGGAACCGCACTCTTGTCCTCGAACTGGCGAAGACAAGTCAGCAGAGACTGCGCGCGCTCGCTTTCCCAGTTGACCCGAAGGCCCAGACGGGCGAGGTGCTGAAGCACCAAGTCCCTGTGTTCGCAAACCTGATCCCGAGAGTGGCCTAGAATCAGCCAGTCATCGAGATAGACCTGTAGGGTGGCCATCGATTTCGACACCTCTTCATGCACTTCCGGGAAGAATGGCACTGGGGGCTGACGGGCGCCTTCGGCACGGGCCGCCCCCAGATACCAATCATCTAGCCAGATCAGATCAGATCACCCTGACCACCAGCCAAAGTATTCCCTCTCGTGGAGGAAATAGATTGGGGTGTGGTAGAGGGGACTCTCCCTCCACTACGGAGATCACTGAGTCTCGATCGCAACACTGCGATGGCCATGTTCCCGCAGTGGGAACATGACTAATCCATGAACGCGCGCTCGGCGTGCACGAGGCCCAAGCACGCCAAACAGCGATCATGCCCGTCAAACGGAGCCACCAGCCGACCGCACCCAGAAACGGAGCACGGGCGAGACATCTTGAAAAAGACGTGCCGCGTGCAGCTCTTTTAGAGAGGAGTGTTTACTCTACAGAAATGCTGAAGCGCCCAGGGAGAACGCGCACGCTGTGCTAGATCACTGCACAGATCAGACAGGAATGCGGAACGCGCTGGAACGCGCCGTAACACCAACACTCTGGAGAGATACTCGTCTTGAAGAGAAAAAACGCTCAGGCAGTAATACTCGGCTCTGAAGCAAAAACATAATGCGAGATTGCCATGCAACGCCCTTTATACCCACGCGGTGGGGCGGGGTTGCGGCATGCAAATTCCGCAGACCCATGGCATTTTCATGCCATTGGCTCGTTTTGTAGAGCTCAAAGGCGATTGGCCTCTAAGCGAAACCCCCATTTCGTCAGTAACTGACGTAACTCGTAGTGTACTGACTGAAAGGGAACAGAGATTACATTTACAGGATTATTATAACAATTACCATGGAATAACTTTTTTACCCACAGGAGAATGTAAAAGAAGAACGATGAGTTCAGCGTTGAGGCAAAAGAAGAAAAAGAAGTATGTGGTTTTATTCACTGCATGTTTTTGTAACGATTATGTTCAGTTTTGGTTTCGTTTTCTCTGTGTTCTATTCCTCCCTTATGAAAAAGAATTTTATTCAAGTGTGCTATTAGTATAAATAACTAAAAACAAGAAAAGATACTTTCAGTCTACTTTTTATGCACTTCTCAGAAATATACTTCAAATTTCACTAAAGTATACTTGACTTACAATGACAGAAAGGTCTGAGTATATTTGGCCTATACTTGTACTCAATGTTTTGAGGTGTAGTAACCGTACACTGCGTGCAGAATTATTAGGCACGTTGGACAGTGAAATTGGACAGTGAAATGCTCATTGGGTCAGCAGGGTCAGACAAAAACAGGTAGTGAAGAAAAGACACATGATAACTGCAAAAGAATTAAGTGTGAAACCATCAGGAACCCTTTAGTCTCCAGCGCCACCATTTTCCAGAACTGCAACCTACCTGGAGTCTCCAGAAGTGCAAGGTGTCAGGATCTCAGAGACTTAAGTTAGGTAAAGAATCCTAAAAAATGACCCCCACTTCATAAGAAACACAGGCTGAAGTGTTGTAGCTGAAGTGTTGATCTAGATAAATACATGTTTTTTTATAGGCTTTATAGACAGAGGTTGCGAGTGACTCTTGAAGGACCAGCACCACATCCTCTTGTACCACTGTTTGAAGAATTCATCTTCCAGAATCTGGCAGGAAGTTTTGGGAGTTCATTTTTAGTCCGCCTCCTATCCTGAAGTCCGTTTTACAGAGATGGACTAAAAATGAACTCCCAAAACTTCCTGCCAGATTTCTGGAAGATGAATTCTTCAAACAGTGGTACAAGAGGATGTGGTGCTGGTCCTTCAATAGTCACTCGCAACCTCTGTCTATAAAGCCTATAAAAAAGTCTTCTGTATTCACAACACTTGTGTTTCTTATGAAGTGGGGGTCATTTTTTAGGATCCTTTACCTAACTTAAGTCTCTGAGATCCTGACACCTTGCACTTCTGGAGACTCCAGGTAGGTTGCAGTTCTGGAAAATGGTGGCGCTGGAGCAGTAGCGTAACTTAGTAATGACGGGCCCCAGTGCAAGCTATTACGACGGGCCCCCTGGGCTGCACAGTTATGAAAGCACTTACAAACCACACACACTGCGCTCGTGCGCGATATCATGAAATGCGTATCTATAGCACGAATTGTATTTATCGTTCAATTTATAAGCATAAATGATACATGTGATACGCAGTTTCTCATTTCTGCGTATAAATGTAACGATACATTTTTTTGAGATCGAGCTGCTTGTCTAGGGAACCCTAGCCTACCTATATAAGCACATTTGTGTGCCTAACCTAGGCTACATAATTTAGACCAGGGGAAATTCTAGGATTTTCATTTTGGGTATGAAAAAAATGGTAACACTTTAGTTTAGGGTCCAATTCTTACTATTAACTAATAGCTTATTAGCATGCATATTATTAGGATATTGGCTGTTTATTATAAAGCAAATATTAAGGCCCTATTGTCCATGACTATATTGTACATCCCTTAATCGTACACAGGAATGTAGGCTGAGCTGAGCTTTTTTAATTTACTGAAAGCTACAAATGGAATTATATTAATTTACAATATGTACACATTCATTATTAATCTTATGCCTAATTTGATGAAAACGGCTTTGTTAATATTTCTTGTTCGTTAATTACATTATGAATCACATTAGGCCTATTTTCAATTCAAAATGGCGAAATTAGACAAAAGTTTATTAATTTGCCTGAATAATTTTGTCATTTGTTTAACATTTCTGACTTACAGAAGCAGCTGTCAAATATGAAATGTTCAGTTTAGCTACTTGCATATCTCTCACTTGACGTCGAGTTGCACTGCTAAAATTTGCACTCAGCCTCAGCAGCTTCTGTGTGAACATAAAGCCCGCCTACTCGGATTTGATTGGTTTTCTCAATTATTTTGGCATTGAAGAGCGTTGGTGGACCAATGAGGCTCAGATGAACGCACATACCTCTGCTTCTGACATGCGTTCTGCTCTGCGCCGTTCTTGATCGTACTTTGCTTTGGGGTAAAAAGAACTTTGAAATACCTTCGCAGCGTTATACGGTTAATGAACATCCCGATGCCGTTTACATGAATCGCCTATGTGAATATGTGCTGTGCACTTATTAAAAAAACACACAACAAATATGACATTTTAAAGAGAAAGCGTCTGATCGGATCATATCAATGTGGACAGGTTTGCACCAGCTCTGCGATTCAGCATAGCGTATAGCATAGCCTATTAAAGCCACACATATAATAACTATCTACAGTCCTACTGTAATTAAGACATGTATTCAAGAAATTTATTAAAAACGGAAAGACGTAGCCTATAATTTCAGTCTTACTCAAAGGCCGCGGAAACAGGCAAGTGGTTTCGTTACGCACGTCAATCCATTCCCGACGTTCTTGGCTTGCTTCTTATTTATTAAATTTACAGGCAATTGGTTGATGAAACATTGATTAAAGTTAAAATACAATTTATAAACAATTTATTGTCATGATTCAGTATGAAATTATAAAATGTTGTCAGGCTATATGTCAGTGTCATTATTCTATTCTATGTTTTTTTCGTAACTTGTTCAAAATTAAAACTTGTGAATGTCTCTCACCTCAGAAAAACAAACTTTCCTATCCTGTCAGCCTTTGTACTCTGCCCATAGCACATGCTCTTCAATTCATAGTTTTTACGTGACGTAACACCCTTATAGGAACGCCCACCTAACAACAATGCTTTCCTCCATTGGCCGCCAGTCATTTTGACCAGGTTTGTAGTAAGTATTGTAGTAAGACAGTGATATTAAAAGACCAAATTCAATATCACCTTATTGATAATGCATACTTTACAGGCAAGCAGATGAATACAGAATATAAATGCAACACAAGGTTTCTCGTAAAACGTATTTTCCATCGAAAACCATTAAAGAAAACGTGTTGCGTTCATATTCTGGGCTCATCTGCTTGCCTGTATATAGTATGTAGAAATTCATTTGATCTTTTAATATCACTGTTCTAGTACATTAAGGCACTTTAAAGGGTGGGTTGCACGAATAAGGATTAAGCATCTTTAGCCTAGTGTCGGTTCACCCTCCGCCTGCTGCTTGATCAGCCCTTTAATTCTAACGATCTTTCTACATAGTTAATCTGTGTTTAAAATTAACCAGCCGGACACCGCACAAATGTTGCCATTGGACACTCCACTGGACCATGCCCAGGATGAGTCCATGCCTCTGGTGGAATGTGCTTTAACTCTGATGGGGCACTGTAGGGCCATCGATGCATAGGCCAATGTAATTGCGTCCACTATCCAGTTTTTGCTTTGTGAGCGGATGTCCAGAAGCGGGTACCAAAGCACACGTAGAGCTGCTCTGACTGCCTGAATGGGGCAGAGCGCTCAATATATACTCTTAAGGCCAGATGAGACTCTTGCTCACCCTCAGATGGGGGAAAGCAGAGGGAGTGATAACTTGTGCTCTGAACGGTGTCAAGAGCATCTTCAACACATAGCCGTATCTTGGTTTGAGGACGACCTTACAGTCGTTAGGCCCACACTCAAGGCAAGAAGCATTCACAGAAAGCGCTTGTAAGTCACCCACCCACCGATGCTAAAGCTAGCAGGAGAGTGGTCTTAAGCAAAAGGGGCCATAGTTCAGCCAGGTTGAGGGAACAGTTCGGATGTCTAAGGGTCGAAGATGTGCCTGAGGCTGCCATCCTTCTTCGGAACGAGGAAGTAGCGGCTGTAAAATCCTGACTCGATGTGGGCCGATGAACTGTTTCTACAACTCCTTTTGCAAGCAAGCTCTCTGGCGAGGGGCCTGTTGCGCCCCAGCAGGAATCACTCATTTAAGCAGCTGCGTGTCGGCTCCTCAGGGGTAGACCACTCCAATACAAGCTCCTCGATTGCTCTTGAGAGGATGCGGATTAACTCGGCATCCATCCCAGCTCTAGCGTCGCTCGAATCCTTAGATGGCAGGGGGGCGGGGGAATCCAACGAGCCCGACCAGTCCTCCGAGTCTGAAGCCTCTAATGACATGCTATCATCAGGAAGACCCTCTTCAGATTCTCTGAACGAGACCAGGCCGCTCGCGCCAGAAGAGCTTTTTCCCTATAGGCTCCTGCAATTTCACTCTGTTATTCTATAATCTTCAGTAATTGGAGAAAAAGGGACGCAGTACGAGTGAACCGCGTCAAAAGGAAACTATGAATCGCATGCGCAAATACGGCGGCAGCGTGCACTGTATATCACTTTATTATCAATAAAGTGGAAAAGAAACTATGAGCATGCAACATCGTAGTTACGTTGTCAATTAGCAAGTCATGAAATTACCAAAAAGTACCAATAAATTACATTCAGTTCATTCTATTCATAGTGAGCAGTTTCCATTTGTTTCATTAATAATTCATGTTAGCATTGTGTATTTACCATGGTAACTGTTGTTTCCGTAACCCCAAAATACCACTTTAATTTCACTATGTGTTTTTGTAGTGGCTCATACCAACTTACTACATAAAGTATAATTAAAAATATACTTGAACATTACTTAAGTATACTTCATAAAATTAACTTAAAATAAACCTTTTTGTAAGGGCTGTTTGCCTGTGTTCCCTTTGCTAGTTAAGTTCACATGTGTTCCTGGTTACGTTAATTATCCCTGTATGTATTTAAGCACTGATTTTCCCTAGTTCACCTGTCTGGTATTGTCATTGTTATATTTAATGAAGATACACCAAAGTGTTCATTGTGTGGATTTATGAAAGACTGTTTTTGTTTATTATCTCCTGCGTTGTGCGCTCATTACAGCCAAATTGTGACAGTTTTAATCTAAAACTAATTAAGCATAAAATCTAAAACTAATATGGTGAAGCGGAGCTTTAAAGTACACTGATCTTTAAAGTACCTCAGATAAAGCATGTTTAGGAAAAAGCATGTTCAGTAGGCTAATATGTTTTACAAATAATCTCAAGCATAGGCCTACTAACAATTTATTTATTAAGCTGATTTTGTAGTCTTTTTTTGTAGTGAAGTCTATTAAACAATAAACCTTGAATTTTCTGTGTATGTGTTTTGTGCAGTTTGTGATAAACTTTACATTGTTCAATGCAGAAATAAATTTGGTGCGACGTCTCCACCGTTCATTGATTACTTAAAGGAAATTTTGAGAAGGTACCCAGATGGGGGACAAATATTGAAGGTAGGCAAATGTCTTCATTGTCAAATGGTATGCATCTTATATCTCATTGTATCTGTTGATAATATTTATCCTGTCAAATATCAGGAGCTGATCCAGAATGCAGATGATGCAGGAGCTTCACGTGTGGTGTTTATTCATGATGAGAGGCATTATGGGACTCAGAGCCTGTGGACTGAAGAGCTCGGAAAGCATCAAGGTATTCGAGTCATAAACACTGAGAGCAGATTTAAGAGGGGGTCATGCTACGTAAGATTTCTAAATTACTTTACAGGCCGCAATAAAGGATATTACACTCTGGGACTTTGCATTTGTCCTCATTCATATGTCACAACCATAAAGAGTTTTGCAACTATACCTTCTAGCTTTTTATAATGGGAAAGGAGTTTTGAGTTCTGAAAGTTACAGTATGTAAACTTTTTTCACATTATCAATATTTCTTGATATGTAGCCTAATGTGTCAATGATATGTGCATCTATTTTCATATATTAATTTTAGATAATAAAAGTATAAGTGTAAAATATCAGCCAGAACTGTTGCACTGTTTGTTCAGTTAATACGATTGGCTTTATTCTATGTGAATATATCAGGAGGAGTGGATTGAAGCTCACTTGAAGCTCTGTAAATGTTGTATCATGAGAACTACACTGAACAAAATTATAAACGCAACACTTTTGTTTTTGCCCCTATTTTTCATGAGCTGAACTCAAAGATCTAAAACTTTTTCTATGTACACAAAAGGCCTATTTCTCTCCAATATTGTTCACAAATCTGTCTAAATCTGTGTTAGTGAGCACTTCTCCTTTGCCGAGATAATCCATCCACCTCACAGGTGTGCCATATCAAGATGCTGATTAGACAGAATGATTATTGCACAGGTGTGCCTTATGCTGGCCACTCTAAAATGTGCAGTTTTATCACACAGCACAATGCCACAGATGTCGCAAGTTTTGAGGGAGCGTGCAATTGGCATGCTGACTGCAGGAATGTCCACCAGAGCTGTTGCCCGTGAATTGAATGTTCATTTCTCTACCATAAGCCGTCTCCAAAGGCGTTTCAGAGAATTTGGCAGTACATCCAATCGGCCTCACAACCGCAGACCACGTGTAACCACACCAGCCCAGGACCTCCACATCCAGCATCTTCACCTCCACAACGTCTGAGACCACCCGGACAGCTGCTGCAACAATCGGTTCGCATAACCAAAGAATTTCTGCACAAACTGTCAGAAACCGTGTCAGGGAAGCTCATCCGCATGCTCGTCGTCCTCATCGGGGTCTTGACCTGACTACAGTTCTTCGTAACGGACTTGAGTGGGCAAATGATCACATTCGATGGCGTCTGGCACTTTGGAGAAGTGTTCTCTTCACGGATGAATCCCGGTTTTCACTATACAGGGCAGATGGCAGACAGTGTGTATGGCGTCGTGTGGGTGAGCGGTTTGCTGATCAAGTGGCCCATGGTGGCGGTGGGGTTATGGTATGGGCAGGCGTATGATATGGATAACAAACACAGGTGCATTTTATTGAACAGCTCTGTCTCATCCGCAAACTACGTTTCACAACCCAACACACGCGAGAAGTGACAAGGAAACACGCGTGGGTCAGACTGGAGTTCTCGCGCGAGACTATTATTAAAAATATAGACTGCAGAAAGCTTGCGATCCAAATTGTCTGTGCGCTGATTTGCAGCGAAAAGGAGAAAAAGAAAAAAAAGATTATGGATGAGGAAATGGAATAGTGTTCTGCAAAGAGAATTGGAGGTAAATAGATCATTTTGCAATGTGCTGCTGTTGCGGCTGGTTAAGCAAATGTTTGTGCTTTGTTTCGGTTTAATATAATTGTAAATATATCTATTAAAATACTGATATTCTGGTCTATAACTCGCCGAACCTCCTTCTGATCCTGTATCTTGCTCTCTCATTGGCTGTAGGTCATCGCCGATGTTATTTTCAGTCAGAACACATTTCACACAGCATGATTATGAATCGCCGATTTCGCAAAACCTGTCGGCGAGTCAAAATCAGGCAGTATGAACTCGGCATAAGGCACACCTGTGCAATAATCATGCTGTCTAATCAGCATCTTGATATGCCACACCTGTGAGGTGGATGGATTATATCGGCAAAGGAGCAAAGTGATCACTTAAGCCCTATTCGGACAGTAATTGCCTCTCACGTGGAAGTCCGTAAAAAAACATTTGCATGCCACCTCAGTGATAAAACTCGTGCATTCGGATGGTGATTTATTCACAGTGGTGCAGCGAGTTTTGTGATCCTGCGCACCTGGGAACCTGCTCACGTGGTCAATAACATGATTGTATACAGCCGAAATAAGTGAATACAGCCTCTTATTTACATGAGGTTAACATAATGCTGTGGTTATTTTAACATATATAATCGCTGCCGTAACAACGGCCCATTTCAAATCTTTACGTGCTTTTCTTCTTTTTATTTTTTGAGCGGTGATTATATATATATTGCTCTTGTAAATACTTGCCAGCATTTCAGTGATAAAAGTCTTTAAAATGCAACCGTACGGTGCTCTGCAGTGGTCAAAAAGGATACAAACAGTGAATTTTGAAGTGATATATTCTTGAAAACTCAGAGATGTGGATTCGGATGGTAATAAAATTACCACACGTCCATGGTGTTTGTCAAAAAATAGTAGGTAATTCGGCCGGGGATTTTTAAGCGGGTGGTGGGAGAAAAACAGTCTGGACATTCTGGATTCGGACGGCAATAAAATCACAGACTAGCCCGTCAATGATGAAAATACCTCACGACCCCACGAGAAACAATTACCATCGGAATAGGGCTTTACACAGATTTAGACAGATTTGTGAACAATATTTGAGAGAAATAGGCCTTTTGTGTACATAGAAAAAGTCTTTGATCTTTGAGTTCAGCTCATGAAAAGTGGGGGCAAAAACAAAAGTGTTGCGTTTATAATTTTGTTCAATGTATTTGCATGGGAAAAAATGATCTAATTGTTAATTGGACATTGGGCATTGATGATAGTTGGCAGCTTAGCTGCTTTAAGAGCAGCCAAAATAATAAATGAGATTCACTCTGGTCACCACTACTGTATCTCAAAACCAGGTCAAATTGAAATACAATTTGCAATTCCTTTTGAATATTGTCTGGAATATCATTCCATAATAGTATCTCAAAACCTTAGTTGTATCTAAAATGCTAAAAAATAAGGGCAAACAGTACATGTAGTATGGGAGACATAACACATTTTTGTATGATCAGCTGTTTGTGTCTTTGATCTGGCAGGACCGGCTCTCTACGCCTTCAATGATGCAGCCTTCACAGAGGAAGACTGGGAGGGGATTCAGAGAGTCGGCAGAAGCATCAAGCAGGACGACCCAACAAAAGTTGGGAGATTTGGGATCGGCTTCAACTCTGTTTATCATATTACAGGTGAAACACACTACATTAACAGATTGGCTCGTACAACTTTTTTGGGTATTCTTCAAAGTGCCTGCTGATTAGAAATCTTACAGTATCGCCTGCTGATTTATGTAGCATTAACATCACAATATGTCAGTTAATGTATTTTTAAATGATATATCACATTATGCATACAAAGCTACTAATGATCACAATAACATAATTTTTGTGTTCGTTGTATTCTCAGATTTCTAATGGTTAGCATGCTAAGTTACTAGCAAAGCAAACGACATTGAATGTGCTCACAGTAATATATGTTTGAATTTTAGTATGATGTTAAATTGCCAGAGGGCAGGCTATATGTTTTCAGTATTATTATTGTAGGTATCACAACAGAAAGATACTATGTTGCAGAATACAGTAATCTTTTTTAATGGTTAGTCTATTATTAATAGTAAAATGTGTATGCGTATTTCCCATTTTTCCCTTTTAGATTTACTTTTCCATCATCTAACACTAACTTCAAGTTCATCTTTAAATAACACTAAAATAACATACATTTTATAACACTGTTAAATATAATATTTAGCAAATCTCAAAACTGAATAATGAATTCTGATTCACTTGAAGCATTAAAAACGATTTATTTTATATTTCACAGTTTTTTCTTTAATCTATTTAGACAAAATAGTGGAGAATTTTAAATGCAAGATTGCAGACGACCCCAGATTATAGTCGTTCAACATTCACTGCACGTTAAAACATCACACTCTTACTTGATCTGGACAAACTGAGTACCATTAGAAATGTTTAAGACTCCAGCTTCGAAATTTGACCACTGTTTATGATAAAACTAGGATGCAGTGATATTAATGTCTTAATCTCTTAATGTCAGGAGTGCAAAATAATCGATCTGTAATTTTTGATATTTTGAATAGAATAACAACACTTTGCATTCATATTCAGTCACGTCTGCTCCGGTTTATTCATATTCACATAGCTTTACTAAATAATATAACATAGCAATACTGTTCATTAGGACTTTTAGTCTTGAAATATTTATATATTTACACGTTTATTATCATTTATTTTAAACTGATTTATGCTATCTGATGAGCATTAGCTGCTTCCAGCGCTGTCTGTCTGTGTTTTCTCTTCCACGATCGCTGTTATGACTCCGAGGAAGGTCATTCACTGCACATATGCCACTCATATTACGCGTTCATTATCCACCCCTTTCTTCCGATGACAAACTTCCATTACACTTTCATGGTCAATTTTATACACGACAAACCCAGAAACAACGCTTCTACATGTGAAACATGAAGTTAATAAACACGCGATTACGATAGTAAGTGATTTTTTATGTGACTTTCATCCGATTTGGCTTATTTTCAGAACAATAAAGGATTACATGAGAAATTCAAGGCAGGTGTAGCAATTCTAATAAAAGGTTATCAATAACACATTTCAACAACATAATATGACCAAATTCCACATTAGAGCGCAATTAGAAGTTATTGCAAACACTCGTTGGTGATGTAAAGCGAGTTTTGAGTAAAAGCATAGGATTAATCGCATAAATTGTGTTATGTAGCTTGATGCGTATTGTAGCTCTAATGCACCTGCTGCACAGCTGCAGTTATATTTCATGATGTACTTTGTTCATAAAAAAAGTTTTGTTTGGTTTTCTAGAAAGACTATTTATAATAGGTGGATAAATGTATA
Source organism: Rhinogobio ventralis (assembly GCA_039654625.1). NCBI lineage: Eukaryota > Metazoa > Chordata > Actinopteri > Cypriniformes > Gobionidae > Rhinogobio > Rhinogobio ventralis. The sequence goes on along the minus strand of CM077197.1, from coordinate 42,622,635 downwards.
TTGGAATCAAAGAGATGTGGATGGGCCATGTAATGCCAGAATAAAGGCTAATAGTGGCAAAAAAAGTATAATGATAACTGAAAAATGTATAAAAACAAAAGTATAATGATAACAGAATAATGAAGATTAGGTCTCATACCTGGCAGAGGGAGGAATAGTTTGTGAGAACAATAGAAACATTAATGGGGCAGTTCGCCCCACTAGACATTAGACAATAGACTGCCACATATTTTTATACATTTAAATTATATATTACTAATATTTTTATTTTTATGTTTGAGATTATTTAATAGCAGTCTGAGTAATTCTGAGTCTTGAACTGTAAACTCTCAAGTGTTGGCTTTCTAAATACATGTTGGTTATGTGTCTATTCAGAACAACTTATGAGCAGCAACATTTTTATTTTGGGTATGTCAAAATGCCCCACTTGCCAAAATGGGGGGTTCAGAGAAAGGGATTAAAAAAGTTGGCAGCCGCCGCCAGCGTTTTTGATCATTTTCACAAAAAGTTCATGGCCCCTAAAATATTTTGTTGTATGAATATCTGAACATGCAATATATCAAAAGAAAGAACAGAGAGTTTAAAAAAGTGAGTTTAAAGAGAAAATCAAAATTTTCTACAACCTGCATAAGCAATGCTTTCTGCTCCTTTTCCAGTATTTTGATCCGGAGATTCTGTACTCGTTGTAATAGCGCCCTCTATCGTATAACAGTGAAAACACATAAAGCCAGAAAATTCCGTCAATGGCGGGAAAGCGACATCTCATAAATTACGGAAAATTCTATCAATGGCAGGGAAAGAGTTAAAATAGACTTATTGTATTCAACAAAATGTTTATATTGGTGCTTCCCTAATTATAGTGTATCAGCACTCAGTGATTGTTTAATAATGATTTGATTGACTGACCTAATCAGCTGCAACATCAGTTTTTACAAATAACTGCCCCTCAGAGTACTTGTGGTGTCGGATTCTGACTTGGGAATTGGCACAACACTGGCGACGCTAACAATATTTAAAAAATTGTATTATTGTTTATTTGCAGACTTGCCATGTGTATTCAGTTCTGAACACCTTGCCATTTTTGACCCACAAAAGAAGATGTTTGGAGATGATGAAGAAGGCTATCGATGGTCTTTAGATGATGAAGAGGACCGAGAGAGGCTTTTGAACTTGAGAGATCAGTTCCAGCCCTTTCAAAATGTTGTCAGTCAAGTCAACAGTTGTTCCTGGGAGAAGGTCATCAGCGAGGAGAAATACTTCAAAGGAACGCTTTTCCGTTTCCCTCTGCGTAATGAGGCTTCTGAGATCTCTGATAACTTGTATGACTCCACAAAAGTTACACAGCTTTTTGACAGTTTCATTGCTGACGCAGACATCAGTCTTCTTTTCCTGAGAAATGTGTCATCCATTACTTTGCTGCACATTGACACCAATGGCTTCTGCAACAATAGGCTAAAAGTTTCAGTGTCAAGTCAATGTGGCACTGACCTTTCTCATGTCAAGCAGGAATCATTTGACAGAAAAACTTGTTTCAAAACGGTATCACACATTTCCCAGCAAATGGAAGAAACAAAGTCCAAGTGGCTTGTGACAACTTGCCTTTTGAAACACGGATATAAACCAGAGATTGACTTTCTAGCCAGTAAGCTGAGCTTCTACCCTCAAGTTGATGCAGCTTTTCGATTAGATGAAGACAGATCACTTTGCAATGGGCGACTAAGTTGTTTTCTGCCACTTCCAAATAATGAATCAAACAAAACTGGGCTTCCCGTTCACATCAATGCTTGCTTTGGCCTGACAGATAATCGGAGGTTCATTAAGTGGCAAGAGGAGGATCAGAAGAATGACGAGTCTGCAAAGTGGAATGAGACACTTATAAAAGACATTCTTCCTCATGTATATCTTATGATGATCCTGGATGCCATTCAGTTATCCAGAAACTCAACCCTGCCTGCTGCCACTGTGTACAATCTTTGGCCTGACCTATCCAAGACTGTACATAAAGACAGATGGCATGAAGTTGCAACAGATACTCTGAAGGGTCTAATTGAAAACAAGATCTTTCACCTTGCAGAAGATGAGAAAATCTGGGTGTCTCCCTCAGATGCGGTTTTTCCAGTCAACAATATATGTAGTGACACAGCGTCTGCAATATCAAGATTATTGATTACTGAAGGAGAGAACCTGATCACAGTCCCAGAACATGTTTTAAAAGATGTTCGAGAAATCTTCCCTAAAAGTGATACCTTGGCATGGGTGACTCCATCTTATGTTAGAGATGTCCTTCACAGAAGTAAGGCTGAAAATCTCAGTAAAGATGACAAATACTCTCTTCTTGAGTTTGCTCTCAGTGATGAGAAGTACACAGAGCTAAAAGGCCTAAAGCTTCTGCCTCTCAGTGACGGGACCTTCACTTCATTTAGCAATGAAGAGCAGAACACTGTTTTGATCGACAATGAAAAGTTTCCAAGGTAAGGTGTGATATAGTTGTCTCTTTCCTACTTCAGTGTGTTTATATTGTGTTTTCAAAGTACTAATAATCTCTTTTTTCTTTGTTTAGAACATTGCTGCCATTTTGTAAAGAAAGATTTATACCCAACGGTCTGAGCCATGTTTGCACTGTGCAACTAAGGAAACTAGCAACAATGAGTAAGAAAACTGTTTCATATATTTCATTGTGAATTCTTACAATGATATGAAATTAATATCATACATATTTGTGAAATTTGGTCTTTTTTCAGGCATATACAACATAATCAATTTGGATGCTAATCATGTTGTTGCACTCACCAAGAAGCACTTACCCATGGACTGGAAGGTGACCCAAGGTCATGTGACATGGAAAACAGCAGAAGATCATCATCCACCAAAGAGCTGGCTGGCTAAATTCTGGAAGTTTCTCAGCACTGAATGCAATGAGTTAAATTACTTTCTTGACATGCCTTTAATACCATTGGAGCCACTACAGAGTTCAGGCAATTCTGTATTGTTAGCAAGGTTGCAGAGTAACACAACTTTGATCTTTCAGAGTAGCACAGCATCTAGCTTGTCAGATCATGTTCAGAAAGTGTTAAGGATGGTGGGGTGTACAGTCATAAAAAGAGATGAGTGTCTTAGACATCATGACATTGAGAGGTATGTTCTTCCAGCTTCACCAAGAAGTGTTCTACAAGTCTTTGTGAACTCACACAGAGATCAGGTCATGAAAGGCATTGCCTCTGCTTCATCACAGGAAAAAGAGAAGTTGAAAGTGTACCTCTCTTCATTGGATTCTCTCTCAAATGCTGAAAAGGACTTGCTTTCCATGTTGCCAATCTTCAGAATGATGTCTGAGAAATATGTTACAGTTAAATCAAAGCAAGCAGTTGTTTCAACCACCAATCCAGCCATTCCAAAGGATCTGCCAATGCCTGAGAATATTGTACAGTGTGCAAATGAAGCTGATCGCAGACTTTTGACTCTTCTGAATATTGAACTCTTGGATGCAGCTAAGGTGGCTGTTCATTTGGTTGACTGCATTGAGGCATCCTCTTTCAGAAAAGCTGAAGAACAGACAATAATGACCTGGATATTGACTAATGGTAGCATTCTACTCTCACAAAGTCAGCAGCTGCTCACGAAAACCAAAAGTCTCAAATTTATTGAGACAACTCATGGAGAACGCAGACAAGCCTCAAATGTTTTTGATCCGAGAAACAGGACATTTCAAGACCTTTTCGAGCCAGATTTCTTTCCCCCACCTACTTACACAAAGACCCAGGAAATGCTTCAGAGTTTGCAACGCCTTGGCCTAAAGACAGAGGAAAAAGAAATATCAACAGAAAACATACTCCAAGTCATAAATCATATCGAAAAGCTTTGTGTCCACTCACCAGATAAGGCATTCAAAAAAGCACATACTCTTGTTCGAGTCCTGAATGAGAATGATTTCCTTTCAAAATTCACCAAGGCACAGATAGAAGAGCTGAAGCAAAGGCAGTGGGTGCCCTGTGAAAATCCAAAGGTCTTGAATGGAAGCATATGTAGAAATCTTAAGAGAGGTCTGTATAAGCCAGCTGAAGTAAGGGATTCCAAGTATTCTTCAATTGTTGGATATGTAATGCCCCTTACCTCTGAGCTAACAGGACATGTCTGCCACAATATTGGACTTCATGAGCCCCCTCCTGCTGAAAAAGTCTTAGAGAATCTCTCAGCACTGAGATCAATGGTCAAACCAAATTCAGAATTCCAGTTTAAAACCGAGCTGCACAGTATTTACAAATTCATGCAAGACAACATGAGAAATTTCACAGATTTAAAGGGCACAAAAAGCATCCCCTGGATATGGAATAAAAGTGAGTTTGTCTGTCCAGGAGATATAGTTTTAGCCTATCCATCTGAACTGGATCTAAGCCCCTACATCCAGAAAGTGCCTGAAGAATTTTTGCAATATAAAACCCTGCTAACAGAATTTGGTGTGAAGAAAACATTGACTACTGAGGAAATTGTAGACATACTCCATGACATAAAACAAAGAATCGACTGCAGGTGTCCTCCTCATGGAAACGTGACAGAACTTAAAGTGTCAATTGCCATTCTTGACTGGATGCGTAAGAATGAGAAGCTTTTAAAGGACAGTACCCCTGTGCCTGTTATGACACAAGATAAAAACTTTACTCTGCAGTCATTGTCCAAAACAGTCTTCTGTGACATCAGTGCTGAAGGACTTGATGACCTGAAGCAAGACAATGAGGAGTTCTATGTCATTCATGAAGAAGTTCTACCCATCACTGCAAGATGGTTGAAAGTCCCATTCTTAAGTACTCGCATCTTAAAACTACAGTTCATACAAGCAGAGCAAGAGACCTTTGGTATAGAACAGTGTGGGCAATCTGAACCAATTACTCAAAGAATTAAAAACATACTAAAAGAGTATGATGAAGAAAGTGACATTTTCAAAGAACTCCTACAAAATGCTGAGGATGCTGGGGCAACCACGTGTAAATTCCTCCTTGACTTCAGAAAATACAAAGACCCCCCTGAAACCCTCTTTGATGATGGAATGGCTCTCTGCAATGGGCCATGCCTTTGGATCTTCAACAATGAGCTTTTTTCAGAAGAAGACTGGAGAAACATTGTCAAAGTGGGATCAGCATCAAAGGAAAACAAAGTCGAGATGATTGGAAAGTTTGGGCTTGGATTTAATGCGGTTTACCATGTGAGTGATATTCCCTCGATTTTGAGTGGGAAAAGCCTTCTCATTCTTGATCCAAATGTCACTCATTTGGAAAAGCACATACTCAGCAAAGGAAACCCGGGAATTAAACTGGACCCATTCCAGGAACGACTGTACAAAAGGTTTCCTGGACAGTTTAAATCGTACGAAGGGATTTTTGATTGTGATCTGTCAGTGCAAAACAGCAAGAAAGCTTACAATGGCACCTTGATTAAATTACCATTTCGTACTTTGGAGGAGGCCAAGAAGTCAGAGATCAGTTCAAAGGTATATGATGAAGAGCGCATTAGGAGTTTTAAAAATCATTTGACTGACAACTCACAAACACACCTTCTATTTCTAAAGAACATTACATCTATGTCCCTTCAAATTGTCCCTGAAAACACATCGACTCCTCCATGGAATGATCAGATACAGACTCCTCTCAAAATATCCAGAGAAGTCATTAATTCATTTCCTATTTCGAATGACACACTTCTCCAAGAGATCGAGAACACCTTCAGAAAAAGTGATATCAAATGCCACAACACTGTTGATGTCAACAAAGCACACATTGTTAAAATAGTTCAGGAGCACTCTGAGAGATCCCTCACCCAGTACTGGCTTTTGTACTCGTGTTTTGGGACGCAGGAGTCTTTGCAAATGTTCCAGAGAAGAAATGAACAAGAGCATGTGTTTTCATTTCCAATTGGAGGTATAGCTGTACCTTTGCAAAGAGAGGCAACAACTAATATGTGGTCCCCTGATGAAAGCCTCTTTGGCCAGGCTTTTTGCTTTCTTCCTCTCTCAATTGAGACTGGTCTTCCAGTCCATGTCAATGGAACTTTTGCTGTCACATCAAATAGGAAAGGTCTGTGGGAAAAAGGAGTTAAGTCTGAGTGGAACAAAGCTTTACTGAAAGATGCCGTAACCTCTGCTTACATTACTACACTGCTTGAGCTGAAGAAAATGGCCCAAAATGAACATATCCAAAACTATTCCTTCTATACATTCTGGCCTAACACACAGGCAGTAAGCAAATCATTTTTACCCATGGTTGAGTCATTCTACTCAGCAGTTGTGCAGAATGCCAATGGTAAATCTCTGGAGATTTTCAGCAATGGACATAATTGGTGTTCTATGGACCAGGTAAGATTTCTGAGTCCAAAAATAGAGAAGAACCAAGCAGTTGGAGACATTGCCATGAAAATGTTCTTGAACGTGGGAGCTTCATATTCTTGTGTTGTTTCTCTCCCATCTTGGGTAAGGCAAAGTTTCATCCATTGTGGCTTCAAGCCAGAGATCCAACAGAGAACAATCAACTGGTCTGAGTTTTACAACATTGTATTTGAGAACTTGAGTTCTGTGGACACACACAGCAGAAATACCCTTGTGCTGAATGCCATTGACTTGAATGATCCAGCTGTTGATAACCTACTGAAAAGTTACCCTTGCATTCCAACACAGAGTTGTAAGAAGCTTCAATTTATCAAGCGACTTGTGAATCCTTTTGGCAAAATGGCTTGTTTGTATGAACTTAAGGAAGGACGGTTTCTTGAAGGAACTGCAAATGACTTTCTCTCACCAAAAAGGATTCAACGACTTTCAGATTTGGGAATGCTGAGTGACCGTCTCCCTTTAGAGGACATCATAGAAAGAGCAGGGAAGATATCCAGTGTTTGGCAACAGGATAAATCTAAATGTCGTAAACATCTTCAGTGCCTTCTGGAGTCAATGAAAGAATCCTCAGAAGATGTGAATTCTCTGCACTGGCACACACTGTCTAAAATACCATTCCTTCCTGCCTTAGTTCCTTTAGTTCAGCAAAACAAGAAGGCCACTGTTCTTAAAAAACCCTCTGAAGTTTACAATGACAGTTGTCGCAATTCAGTAAGCATGACAGAATTCACAGTTGATCATTCAAATCTTCAAATTCAAAGTTATGATCCAGTTCTCAAAAAATTGAAAGTACTGACAAATCCACCAGTTGAGACGGTTCTTCAGCAGCTGTTAAAGGCACACCAACACTGCAATACATTTGAAAAGACGGATCTCATCAACATTGCTCAGTCTTGCTATGAATATCTCAACAATTACTTGTTGGAGCAGAAAGATCCCAATCCCATTATTGGCCATGCAAAATCATTTCCATTCATTTTAATTGAGGATCACTTTGTAAATGTGAGGTCAGTGGCCAGAAGTAAAGAATTTGAGGAAAAACCATATCTCTATGTGCTTCCAGTCATCTTCTCCAAATTTGAGAGACTGTGGGACTGCCTTGGTGTCACCAAACAATTCACAACAGAGCAATTTGTTGCTGCACTTAATGAAATTAAGGATTTATATGGATCTCACCCTCTTTCCATGTCAGACCTCCAAAAGTGTGTTGCAATACTCATGAAAGGGCTATACAATGTAGATCAAAAGCTTACAAAAAAAGATAAAAAGCTTAAAAACTGCCTCATACCTGATAAGAGAGGTGTGTTGACATCTTCTAAAGACCTGAGATTTAATGACAGCCCATGGATGCCTGTGTCAGCGGGTGTCAGGCTCACCCATGATCTGATACCTCGGTCTGTGGCCTGTCATTTTGGTGTAATGACAACAAGACACCATACTCTGAAGGATCGTTTGGTCAGTGAGTTTTCCTTTAATGCCAAAGAATTTGGACAAACTGAGAAACTAACTGTCCGAATAAAAAATATAATTGATGCATATCCATCTAAAAAGGATATTCTGAAAGAGCTCATTCAAAATGCTGATGATGCGGAGGCAACAGAAATTCACTTTGTGTGGGACAAAAGAAAACATAAGACAGAAAAGATATTTGGAAAGAGATGGGAACTGGTTCAAGGCCCGGCTCTTTGCGTGTACAACAACAGAACATTTTCTGATGATGATCTGCGAGGTATTCAACAGCTGGGGGAAGGAGGAAAACATGGCACTTTAGGGAGAACTGGAAGATATGGACTTGGCTTCAATTCTGTGTATCATCTGACAGATTGCCCATCTATCCTGACCGGTGACAAATGGCTCTGCATTTCTGATCCAAATCTAAAATACGTGGAAGATGTAACAAAAAAGTCCCCAGGCTGCATGTTTTCAATTGATGATGAATTAAAAAAGTCTTTTGAGGATGTTTATCATACCTTTCTTCCAGAAATGTTTGCACTCAATTCTGGAACCATGTTCAGGCTCCCTCTCAGGACAGAGAAAATGGCAGAAAAATCGGAAATATCTAGACATACAGTCAAAGACTGTGACATGGACGAACTTTACTCTGCCTTGACTGAAGATCCTGAAGGACTAATTCTCTTCTTGAAACACATCACAAAAATACAGTTCTTGGAGATCAGTGAAGATGGAACACAAAAACGTCCTTTCCTTATTGAAAAGAAATACACAGAGAACATGGTAAGCAAGGAAACCTTTCACAGACATGTTCAAGAATCCCTTATGTCAGGAACAGCAGAGCCCTGCAAAACTATCTACACCATGCAAATCTCATCTGGAAATAAACAGAGTCAATGGGTCATTGCAGAGGGCTTTGGCTTCTCAAAACAAACCCATGAGCAAAAAAACAAGCATTTCAAAGTTCCTCAAGCTGCTCTGGCTGCATGTTGGAAAAGCTCATTTAACCACACATTTACTGGCAGGGTATTCTGCTCTTTGCCTTTACCTGGAAAAACTGGTTTACCAGTTCATGTGAATGCAAATTTTGAAGTAGATTATTCTAGAAGGGACTTGTGGAAAGAGGATGGTGATAGTCTGAAGACAGAGTGGAACCAGTCACTGAAAGTAAACCTCATTTCACCACTCTATGCTGACCTCCTGTTTGGTCTGTGTTCAGTCATGAAGAAATATACACCTACTGCTCTTGTATTCCTCAAGTTACAGCTGGAGTCTTCTTGTCTTCATTACTTTCCATGCATTTCTCCGGGAGTAGACAAAGTCTGGCATGAGATGATTCACGAGGTCTATAGATCAATCAGCCAACGTGAGCTCCCTGTCATACCCACTGTACATGCTGTTTCTGTTGAGTCATCACACCTTTCACAACGAAAATACACAGTTACCTGGTGCAGTGCATCTAAACCACATTTAGAAAGTTGTCCATATTTTACAAGTGATGACAATGATATAATTTTTGAAATTTTAGATGACATCGGGATGAAATTAGTGCCAAACTCTGGGAAAACGAATGAAATAAAAGATCATTTCAAAGCAGCTGGTGTGAATGTGACAGAAGCTAGTTCTTCAAAGGTGATGAATTTCTTGAAGCAAAGATCACTGAATGATCCTTCCCAGACAACTAGTGGTTTGCCTTTGCCCATCAACCAGACATGGATCAAAGACAAAAAAAGATGCTCAAAACTTCTGAGCTTCTGCTTGGCAAATGAGAAAAATTTTGATGAGCTCAATGGGCTGCCTCTTCTCCTCACAGAAGATCAGATGTTAAGAGTCTTTGACTCTAAATCCCCAAAGCTGATATCAAGATTTAGCAGTCTTTTCCAAGGACATCAGGAAATGTTTGCAGACAGCGATGTCAATATAAAACATGTCCCAATTCTGCATAAAGGAAGGTTTATTAAGGACTTAACAATTGACATCGCAGCACCGTATTTGAAACCAGAACTTGCTCAATTGCTCAGTCAGTCATTACCTGATCAAAGGTGTCAACTTTACAAAGCGGAGACAGAGACGATCAAATGGCTGAAAACATTATGGAGATTCTTTGAGGATCAAGAGAACTTCTACCAAAATAAAAAGATGAACGTCTACGGAGAGATAAAAAAGCACTTTGAAAACAGTCCTATCTTACCAGTAATCTGCCCCAGTCAAAATAACACACATTTCTTACAAACAATGGGGAACGTATCAAAAGTGATTCAGTATCCAGATGAAAAAATAACTTCCATTCTCATAAAACTGGGGTTCATGAAATTAGACATCAGCTTTTTCATAGATGTCAAAGACTTACTTTTCAACTATATATATCCAGAGCTCCTGCGAACAGGAGACAGCAGTGCTGTTTTAGAAAAGGTTTATGATGTACCTCATTCACAGTTTGAGAAGCTGTCAAAAGATGATTGTGGAGATCTTCAGTGCTTCTTACAGAATGGGATCAGAGATTCCAAAAAGAAGAGTGAACATGAGCGTATGGTTAAGGCTTTGCCCCTGTTTGAGTCAATAACTGGAAAACGGGAAAGGATTGATCTACACAGAATGGTATTTGTCCTGAATTCTGAGCATTACATTAATTTTCCGAACTTGTACCAGGTCGAAGGATGTGACAGTATTTTCCTCAAGTACACCTGGGCGAACCAAGAATTGGCAAAACATCTAAACATTAAGATTTTAGGTGACTTGGAGTTCTGTGTACAGTTTATTCTTCCTTCTGTGCACACGATGAAAGAGGCCAAGCTTCTTGATTTAATGCGGTTTTTAGTGGAACTTGGACCAGTGGACCCCAGGATTGCCTCTGCATTGAGAGATATCCGATTTATTAGAGACATCCACGGCTCTCTTCAGGTGGCTTCATACTTCTATGATGACAGTGTACTCCTTTACAGTGCAATGCTTCCAAAAGAGAGATTTGTACCAGAAAGGTTTTGGGACAATTTCCAACGTAGTGAACATACTAAAGCACATCATCTCTTAAAGGACCTTGGATTGAAACATGAAGTGTCTGATGAGGAAATCATTCAGTTTGCAAAACAAATTGAATCTGAAACTAGAGGCAACACTCCTCTTGATGTTCTTAAGAAAAGATCAAAACTTTTGCTCAAGACTGTTTTGTCAAAGAGTAATGACAAAAACTCAAAGTTACTGAACAGCGTTGCTAACATTAAATTCATCTTCCCAGTGCAAATTCAGCAAACACTTTGTGATTACCACAAGGCCTTTTCTCAAGAGAGGGAGGTTGTTGCAATCAGTGGATCATTGATTGACAGAGACCGTGATCACCATTATTTGATATGGACATCTATGCCAATCCTACCCTCAGAATTCTGCTCTCCACATCTTATAAAGAAAATGACGGATGCCGGAGCCTTGGAGACTCCACCCCCTGGACAAATAGCTGCTAATCTGAAAAACATCTGTACGTCTCAGTGTCACACTGACACATTGTTGGAAACAAGAGACACAGTATTTAGCAAGTCATACGCATACCTGCAGTCAATAAATTTTGATGCCTCTCAGTTCTCAGACCTCCCCATTATCTTGGTGGAAAACAAGACAAAACTTGTTAAGGCCGAACAGACAGCACTTGTGCTACATGATGATCTTGAGTTTAGGCCTTATTTGTACCGCATTCCCTCAAATTATATGAAATTTGAAGATTTCTTCAAGAAGATTGGTGTAAAGGAGAGGCCCACCGTCAATCAATATATCGGTGTTCTTCAAGAAATCTATTCTGATAGTTCTGACAAAGACAGCCTTCAGGCAAATCAGCAGAAAGCTGTAAAGCGTGTTGTACAACAGCTGTTTTGCCTGGTGAAAGAGGAACAGAACAAAACCTCTTTCCCAAACAACCCACTTTATCTTCCATCAACAGATGGAAGACTCTATGAATCCAACACTTTGTTTTTCAATGACACTGTCTTCCAGCCCACAAGACTCGAGGGTCCTTTGGAAACCAAGCTGAAATTGCTGGAAAAGTTAAAACACTGTCATCTTGAAAATGATCACTATGAACATCAAATATTGTTGCAGTTCCTTCCTCAACAAGTTCGCCCCAAATTTCTCTCTGATGTAATTTCTGAAAATCTGGATGGAGCAAGTGTCCAATATTGTGATGAAAGGGAATGTGAATTTAGTGGCTGGTTTGACAAACACTTGTCTTCTGCTGCATTTCTTCATGGACTAGTCTGTCTCATCAGAGAAGACAGCAAAGGTGTGGTTTCACAGTCTGAAGCTGAAGGAAAGTGTGAAGAAATATTTTCTAAGATTCAAATTATCTGTTGCAAAACTCTTCAAACTGAACTTCTGTTAAACCATGAGCCACTTGAAGGTAGTAAGGCTGAAACAGATGTTTATGTGAAAAAACAGCTGGATGGATGCAGTTTCTACTTGAAACACAATGATGACATGGCCCTCAAAGTAGTAAGTGAAGTTAATATGTGCCTTACTAAAGAAATCAATGCTCTTCTAAAGAACTGTCTGACCACCTCAAGCTATCTAGTCCTTGGGCAGCTTCTGCTGTGTGATAACATGGAGGATGTTGAGAAAACCTTGGCAAATCATGGCATTCATAACAGTGGCCACAAGGAGGAAGGACACAATGCCTTACCGAAACCTGGATGTCGCATACCTGAAGAATGGCATGACTGCCTTGATATGAACTTCCTCAACAACTTTGAAAGTGGAGAGTATGTTGGCTTCAGTAAGGACGAATCTGGTGAATATTTCTATGCCATTGTTATCAACCGTCTGGATGATCCAGTGGGACAGATGGGACATTTTCCTGCCAGATATAATATACAAATTGGCAGTGATGACTTCATTGAAGTAAGCTCTCTTGACCTTTACCAATTTAAACGAGAAAAGAAGGAAACTGTGTCAACAGGGTCCACTTGCACAGATATAGAACGTGTTTTGACACCCGGACCTCCACCCAAAAGAGATTTTCCGGAGACATTTGAAGAGATCAAAAGAGAAATTGACCAAAGCTTAAATGAAATCTGGAATATGTCAAGTGAGGACAAACAAAAAGCCCTCAAACGTCTTTACCTCCTGTGGCATCCAGACAAAAACCCAGGCAACGAAGAGCTTGCCAATGAGGCATTCAAATACCTGCAAAACAGAATTGAGGAACTACAACAAGGGAAAACTGCACATAGCACATCCTCAACCTGGAGAGACTTTCGAAATTTCTATGACACGTGGAACACAGAGGCACGAAGCCACAGGAGGGGACGCGAGAGGTTCTATCAGAACTACTCTAGAAGCCACTATAACTTTTGGTCATACCACAGAGAAACACCAAGGCCAAACAGAGGACAGGCCAAACGCTGGTATGAACAGGCTCAATGTGACATCAGAGCCGCTCACAATGACACTGGAGGAGATTGCTCAGAGTGGTGTCTGTTCAAGGTGCATCAGGCTGTGGAAAAAGCCCTGATAGCAGCAATGTACAGGAAAAGTGGAGAGCATCTCAAAAACTGCTCAATATCTAGCCTTGCTCAGCGGGTGTCCCATTACAGCTTACAGTTGACTTCTTTACCCAACACTGTGAAGAAACTGACTGAACTTGGTGTTGATGGCAAAAAAACTCAGTATCCAAACTGTTACCAATTTCCTCACATTCCAAACAAGCAGTTCAGCGTTGATAATGCTAGAATGGCGCTGGATATTGCAACAAAGCTTTTAGAAAAAATAGAAGAATACATTTCTTGAAATAGCTTGAAACTTCCAACTACGTTCCATTGAGACGATCATGAGGATCCTTTCAAGTAACAATGCTGATCTTTTTTTATCTCTTTAGTACTGCTCCCATGCATACTGGACATTCTTAACTTTTTGTAATCATGTTATGATAATTCTAAGTCTGGTTCTCTTCTTGCTTACTATTATAGCCTATTTAGCATTTATATTATTGTATACTGGGCATTCTTGTAGCAAACAGTAGAGTAATGCCAAGGTCATGGGTTTGATTCCCAGGGAAAGCGTGAATGAAATGTATCTTGAATGCAATGTAAGTTACTTTGGATAAACCTGTCTGCAATATGTGCATTAAAATTTCAATGTCAATCATTTAAAAGCATGGTTTTTATTAAGAAAGTAACAGAAGTCAAAAGCTGTGTCAACCAAATATTCACTAAATGACAGAACTGCAAATAAAATGAACATTAACAGTCACACAATCATCCTGTGATACAGATGATGTATGTGCTTTACAATCTTTGCAGCAAAAGCATTTCTTGAGTCTATAGCAATATAAAATATTACATGAATAGTGACTCATGATGTTCCCCTTACTGTTGGATCAAGAAATGAAACTTTGATTTGAGCAGCAACTGGTTTCCTCCATGCCACTGCAAAAACCATGCCAAATGTATTCATATGTTTCTGGTGTCCCAGTAATAACTTATTACACAAATTCTGTACATAATTACAGCAGGCGTACCGCCTGTCCTTTACGCAATGAACACAATAAAAGAAAGCAAGCATTGCTAGAAGTGGTCTATACAGTGCTGGCCAATGCGGTGTACAGAGTGCGTTTGAAAAGACAAGCAATTATCACTCTTTAACACAGTAATGAAAAGAAGAATTAAAAGCCCTCACCTGCAGTGGTCAGTTTTTCCTGAAATACCGGTCCCATCTGTTAGGTATGTTTTAATGAATTAAGGGAAAGGGATACTTTCTTTTCAATCAGTAATATGTAGGAGACTAAAAATGTCACCTTCTGCAGGAATATAAGATACGCTAGTCGTGAATGGTCATACAGTAAAATGACAACTGCTGTAAATAATGTACATTTGAGCAGAAATATTTTTCAGATTGGGACTTGGTTACCTGAATAAGACTCTTCATCTATTCACTGTTATTACCCTGATTCCTATCCTGCACAGTCTAAAAGCTCACACATTTTAATGAATGGAGAAAAAATGAAATACAAATTACAAACAATCCACAGGCATATGAAAATATTTAAGGCCCATGTTGAAACACTAGCTGGGAATGCATAAGCTTGTGAATTCATGGAGCAGCATATCCACAGCACACCCTCAGTACTGCTTTCTTGCAAACAAAGACTCAGATATCTATTTCCTTATTGCCAATCGGTCTCCAGATAAAACATTTATCAAAGATTTGTGTGTTGATGTAAAAAGAACAAACCAAACAAAACTTGGATTTGTGCATTTTTTTTTTTTTTACAGCTAAAACAGTAATTCTGTGAAATGAAATGCATTACACATTTTCACATGCCCTTGAAAATCCAATGGTCCTGGAATCTGGATCCTGCTTTTGACTTCAGGCACTCGTCTGCCCATTTGGGCCGGTCCTCCTCACACAGAGGGAACATTCAACACGCATGTGTCATATGTGCAGAACGAGTGTGCTTGAATAAGAACTGAACTCAAGTGTGTCGCACAAGAAAACAGGAAATGAAATCAAGTTATTTGCCCTGACCACTGAATCAGAGTTTTATTTTCAAGGCATTCTGACAGTTTGATATAAAAAATAAACTGCATAGCTCCATCAAGGACTCTTCATGTTTGTGGAGGAAGAGGCAAGGCTGTCCAAACTTCCCTCTAACGTTTCCTTTGTAAATTTGCATATGCAGAATCTTCTGGCATCTGGTTCCTCCTCCACATTACACATTCTCACATGTTGTAGGCCACGTATATAGGATCCAGCTGGTCGGCGAGGAAGCCGTCCCGCAAGTGCATTCGCTGCTTCTCCCCTCTGGAATTGATAGGAATTACTCCAGGGTCCACTACCACAACAACCCCTACTATGAGATAGTGCTCTTCCAGAACCACATTGGTCACCAGGGCAACAAGATCCAGGGCTTCCTGTTCTGACCCCTCAAGCTCCACGACCACCACCAGTAGATTAGTCCATGTGAACACAGCACTGAGGAGCGAGTGAGAAGATGTATTTCATTAAGCAGGAAAAGCAGATTATATACACTGCAAAACATGGCTGTTGGGAAAAAAATAAATCAAATACAAAATATAGGGGTGAATTCAGGGTGATTGGGACACTTTGCCATTGAGATGACTTGGGAAAAGTGTCCCAATCAACCTGAATTCACCCTACCAATGGAAGAAAATGCTTGTGAAATATCATATTCATACTGAGGATTTAATCTTCAGGAAGACTTAAAAGAATGCTTCCAGTTAAATGAAACTTGATCAACAACATACAGTATGTGGCATGTGGTCGATTATCACAAAAAGTATTTCAAAGACAACAGAAGTAATCATTAAATTATTTTTGTATTATATCATATAAAGGTGTACTTAAGTAATTGCATTTAATATAAAATTTAAACAAAACATTTTCACATAATTGCAATTATCATTCAATTAAGTGTCTAAAAACATTACATTAAGTTTACACTAGGCTATTCTTTTCAAGTAAGTATTATTTTTAAAAGTATGCTAAAGTGTACTTTTTCACAAGGGATGGTATCAAAACCACTTGGTTACTAATGTAACCTCCGTTCCCTGAAGGAGGGAATGGAGATGTCACGTCAGAACAGACTGATGAATTGGGAACTCGCCTGAGAGCCTTGTGTAATACAATTCTTTGTTCAGGGAAGAAGGAGGTGGGAACTGGCGAACATTTAAAAGACTTTAATAAATAAATAAACAAAACGAAAGTAACGCGGGCAGCCCCTCACGGACGGCTGCCACGCACACACATAACAAAACATAAACAAAACACAACGTAAAGTCCAGGCCTGGTCCTCTCTCATCCTTCACTGGTGGCGCTCGTCCTTATATGCCTCCGAGCTCCCTCATGAGAGGACGCGAGACTGGTGTGCCTCGCAGGTGACGCTCATTCTTAATCACGCACCGGTCTCGCTCACGCCTCCCACGTCTCTCGCCCGTCCACCTCGCCACACCTTGTTTGAGTGGTAACAAAACAAGCCAATGCACATGGCGAGTGAGATTTGCATCGAAATCCAATCCCCGTCCATACGGGTATATTAGGTGTGCAACACTCGCACATTAAGTTGCCTGCTGAGGAGCCGAGACGGGGCCCCGGCCGTGCAGATACAGGACGTAACCGAGACATTCCCTCAGTCAGTCACGCTCGATGTTACGTGAGAACAGACTGACGAATTGGGAATCCTATCGGAAGCGTTGAACTCATGAGTGGGCCAGGATGAGTCACGATTAGTTGAGGATGTGAATCTCCACCTCCCTTAGCGGGGCAAGGACAGCCTCTGCGACCTTCATGAAGACACGGGGCGACAGGGACAGCCTGAAGGGGAGGACTTTGTATGACATGGCACCGCTGAACATGCCGTCACACCAACACTCTTTGAAAAACTCTTCCCTCCTACCAAATGAACGATGATTGATGATCTCAGGCGAGATCCCAATTCATCAGTCGTTCAACTTGCTTCAGTCCAGTAAGTGTTTATCTTAAAATATTACTAACAATATCAAAGTTATTCTTACAATTACTCAGTACATCAGTAAAGATTTCACAGCAGAAAGACACGTGAAGCACGAGTTGAAGGTGGACAATTGTACATTTATACTAAAAGACATTTACTTGCTATAAAGGTCTAAACTATCAATCAGATGACGGAAGGCATGTAGTAGATTGTGTGTGACAGGTTTTTCAACAGTTCTGATCATGTTGATCATTTAGAGGCCTTAGATTAAATTTGTGTATGAGGTATGATACAGTAGGATTTATAGAGCTAAGCATAGTATTTTTAATCTAGTGTCATGGATGAAATGAACAATGAAAGAATCTAATGTTCATTCAATTGTTAAAAGGAGTGTCTATATTACAGTTGAGTAAAGATTCAAACACTCTGTTGCAATTTTAATAGTGTTACACAAAAGGTTTATCCATTTAAACCCAATTTATGAGGTACAAGGAAAACATTTCAACAATATTGCTTACCACTCTGCAATGCTCTTGTGTGATCTTATCACAGATGTTTCAATATCAATGGGATGGTAACGCATTCCCCGCAGTTCTAGAGTCTCATCCAGAGATCCAACCACGTACAAGGCATCATGCCTCTCTGGAATAATATGCAAAACATCATTGATTTATTGGACGACACAACTGATTGTTCTTTCTATCATTACAGATATGAGTAAACAGCAAAAACTAATTAAAACTAAATAGAAAATTCAGCTATTAACTTGTCAGGGTGTCCATTTTTATAGAGAGTAATTCTTAACAGAAAAGGGACACTAGTGTGTTTTTGTGTTTGGTTTTCATCTCATGCATACAGTACCTCCACTGGCATCTGTGAGTTCTGTGCGCCGCAGGAAGCCGAGGTATCCGGTGCGAGCCCAGACCGTCTGGGTGTCACCAAAGCTCAGTCTGGTGCTGAAGTGGTCCGCGTGCAATGCCTCCTCACCATAAACCGTATAGTACCCTGTGGCATTATGGGGGCTGCTCACCCAGATCTGTTTTTTAAATAAAGTCCCATCAACTCAGTACACATGACAATACATAATACAGAGATAATATAGCAGGCTCTTCTGGTAACATGTCACATGCGGTTCTCTGCATTTTGTAACACTTGCTGCCATATTTGAAACTCACTTCTCCCAGATGAGAATCTCCTAGAGGTCCTTTGGTCTCTGTGTTGGCGATTATAACCTTCACCCCAGGCAGTATCTGTGTGCGTTAAGAAATATGATAAGAATATATATATATATATATGTCAACTTATATTAACCCTAACACCTAACCCTAGGCAGAAGACTGGCTCTGTGGAAGCCGGACGAGCTGGGTTGGGTAGCATTAGAAGACCTCACTACAACAAAGCCCAGGGGAGAGAGAGATGTCAGCTGGTCCTGGGAGAGATCCGTGTAGAGGTTGAAGTGGGGCGTTGGAGTAGGACAGTAGCTATGCGTAAGCAGGGCGCTTAGACTAATTGGGACAGTGCAGTGGCCTGCAAGATGACCTGGGCAGAGCTTTGGAAGTCAGAACCAGCTAGACTCAAGCTTCTGATCCAGTCAGTCTATGATGTCCTTCTAAGTCCATCTAATTTGTATTGCTGGGGTCTAGCCAACACCCTGGAGAAGAGGTTCCCTGGAGCACATCTTGAGCTGCTGCCCGAAAGCATTGAGAGAAGGGAGGTACAGGTGGCACCATGAACAGGTGCTGAAAGCAGTAGTTAGATATCAGCCTCCAACAAGGAACAACAGCACCTTCGTCAGGGATGGAGAAAGACCTCAGGTGAAGTGCAGGGCCTCAACTGGGCTGCTAGCCTCAGCTCGCGACTGGCCGTTGAAGGTCGATCTAGGGAAGCAGTTAAAGTTTCTAAATCACATTGCAAGGACATCACTCAGGCCAGATTTGGTCTTGACATCTAACTGTTCTAAGCAAGTGGTTATGTTGGAACTCACTGTCCTCTGGGAAGACCGGATGGAGGAGGCCCATGAGCGCAAAAGGGGAAAATATCTCAAGCTGGTAGAGGGATGTGGGAGACAAGGTTGGAAGGCCCGTTGAGTTTGGCAGTAGGGGCTTTGCAGGGCAGTCATTACATTGGGCATTGAGTCTTCTTGGCATCAGAGGGATGCAGAAGAGGAAAGCCACCAAGATCAATCAAAGCTGCAGAAAAAGCATTGAGGTGGCTGTGGATTGAGAAGAGTGAGCCATGGTGTAGCGCGCCACTTGGACACGATCCGGCTGTGTCGCCCAAGTGAGGGTGTCTGATGATCTGAAACATCCCATGACCCTGGGTTCATCACTGATGTGGTGTCCACCAGTTGGTGTATTTAAAAAGACTAATGAGTTAATTGTGTAGTTACAAGGTTACTTACAGTTAGTATAAAGAAAAAAGAAATCGCAATTATTCCAATAAATATGAAGTAGCACAACTAGTTTTGACATTGATATTAATCATAACTGTTTGTTGAGCATCAAATCCTCATATCAGAATGATTTCTGAAGGATCATGTGACTGAAGACTGGAGTAATGATGCTGACAATTCAGCTTTGATCAAAGAAATAAAGTACATTTTACAATACATGTTATATTAATATACATTTACTATTAATATGACTGCTTTTACTGTATGTTCTATCAAATAAATGCAGCCTTGGTGAGAATAAGAATATTTCTCACCTTCCCAGATTCCATCAGTGGCAGACTGTGTGGTGAGCCTCTCTCGACTAATCGAACTCTGAGCAATGTGAAAAAAAAGAGAGAGAGAAAGATCAATAATAATTTCAGATTTCTGTAATTACATCTATAGTTACACTGCTGACTTTCCCTTACACCTTAACCCACCCTTAAACCTACCCATACCACCAAACCTGTCCTAACCTTACCCGTATCCACCTCAATAGCAGCACAAGGGTTTTACAATACAACATCAACATAATAAGTACATTGAACCTAACCATTTTTATTGTAAGTATATAGTAGTCAAAGACACCTAATATAAAGTGGGACCAATTGGGATCAATTAAGAGTCTAATTTTAATCAAACTTATTTACATATTAGTTAATAACTAACTGCACATTAGTTGGCACTGGTATATAAGCATCAGTAAAAGCACAAGTGTTTGTTGTAGCACCTGTCATGCCGCAGGGCCCTCATGTCTAGATATACTGTGGTGGGATCCGGCCCAGAGGTGCCCTAGAAACAAACAACAGCACGATCACTGCAAAGCATGCAATACATCTGCCACCAGAGTCTGTGCTCCACCTTCAGGCTCTAACACATGTTCCGGCGGTGAAATAATATGCGAGGACACATAGGGCCTTCTCAGAAAGATTAACAGGCAAAGTGTGTAATTTTTTTGATATGCTTTTCTTAATATGCAGAGACAACTATAAGCCATTTGCATGTTAAATCAAGGCAAGCTCCGTTTGTTTGACCAGTTCCACACAGAAACACTGGCTTAACCAATGGTGTGTTTCTGTTTAGATGGGAAATGCTTGGGCAACCTGTTGGAAAACAGTCAATATATTTTCAACAAACTTTAGAAATTACACACTTTACCTTTATAACATATGTTACAGAGAGTGACAGAGAGAAATTTGTCATACATTTTTTTAAAGGGATAGTTCACCAGAAAATGTCAATTCTGTCATCATTTTAGGCCTGTTCGCACTAAAGATGATAACTATAACTATAAAGATTTAATAAACTAAATCTATGAGAATAGGGAATTCCTCACAACTAAAACGATAACGACACAGAAGAATGATATAGGGATTAGTCTCAGAATGATTTTTTTTAACATTGGCAGCCAATCGGCCAATTAGAATCAGCTACCCGAATTTTAAGAGCTTGAGCATTTAAAGCGGCAAACTAGACAACTGTGTGCGCTTATAATAAATCATTTTCCACAGGCCATACAGGTTTGGCACGACACGAGGACATGAGGATTAATGATGACAGAATTTAATTTATTGACTGTCCCTTTAAAAATATCTATTTCTTCCTGTCAGGTACATCAGACACTGTAAAAAAATATTCCCTTACTTCTTGTAAAACATCATACTGTTATTATAAATCATTATGGGGTGGAATGAGTCATTACAGTAGATACAATGGTCAGGGTCATGAATGTAACCACTGCAAACACAGCTCCTATAAAAGCAGTCCTACTCTATATGCACGGCTGCAAGCATTGCTTTGGCACAGCCTACAGTAGATATACAGTAAGTGCAGAGCCAAGCACAACAGCTGTGAAGAGGCAGAGCAGGCGTATGAATACATCCGTCACTGGTGCACAGTCACAAATGCAGACTGCATGGATAGGTGCTTGATTGTATACACCTGCGGAAAAGGGTCTGATTGAATCACCTGAATGTGTGGTGTGTCCCAATACTTTTGTCCATATCCTCCTGGGACCCAGGAATAGATTTTTTCCTCTGTAGTGGACATTATATTTTAGTGAATATCTCCACCATACATATTTTTCTGTAAAGAGCACTTTCAGGGCTTTTCAGAGATATCAAATGTTTGGTCTTTAAAAATAATAACTTTAGTGATCATTTAATTTAGTGATCATATTTAGCACTCGTACGGAAATATGATAATATTTTGTAATTATCATTTAAATCTGACTAATTTTCTCAGGAAAATGTTAATACAAAATATGACTTTGTGTTACAAAACAGGGCATTGATTTCATACCAGGACTTAAATCATGTTTATCAGGCATTCTGGGAGACACAATACGTGAAATTATATCAATATTCCTAATAGATATTACTATAAAAATGTTGCCAATTATTACTGCCATTGTTACACTTCTTTTTGCATTACATGTTGCTCTAAGAACACATTAATATGCAATTTAGATACATTATATTGAATGGGAAAACCCATGTATGGCCATTTTACCCACATATTGCAAAAAGTAAAAATGGTATATCAATTAATTCCGTTATATATTTCATAACATAGTTGAGAATCATCTTTATGCAAAGTTTGGTTAAAAAAAAACCAAAAAAATTATACTAATAATTATACTATACTAAGGTGACCAGATTTCTGAAATGGAAACCGGGGACATTTCCTATTTGAGTGGTCAAAATATCACTAAAAAATCTCATTTGTTATTATCTATTAATTACAAAACAGGGACAATATATTTTTGAATGTTTTTTGTCATCGTTGTTGTTGTGGGCTCCCTATATTATTATTAACATTAATAATTATTATGATTTAGTTTGATTATTAAGATTTTTGGTCTGGTTTTAATACAATTCACCGCACCCGCAAAAAAAAACCAACAAAAAAAAAACACACACAAACAATGAATAATAGTAATAATAGCTACCACTGTAAATCACAAGCCATTCAAAACAATATTATAACATGACTTAACAAAAACACATTACAAAAATAAAACAACAAATATGATATGATGAATAAAACTATTTAACAAGTATAATTATATTTAATACTTTAGTTTATACTGTATAAATTACTCTCTTTTTTTACTTCAAATGTTTTGTTACGTTTGTGCTTGAAAATAACTCTTACTATCTTTAATTGGTCTTGTTATTTAGCATTTTAGGCTTATTTTAAGCATTTGTTAAGTGTTAAAACACATTAAGAATGTGTATTCTGCACATGCATTTGTTGCAAGTGTAACTGTTCAGGGGTTTTTTATAGTTCAGATGTGTGGTAATCACTGCTTTGTGACTGCGGAACTTTTGGGGTCAAAACACTCCCGCACCCTGTTGAGCTTCTGTTATAAAGCACATGCAAACAGTATTAACGTTACTTTAATTTAACAGGAATAGTTAGTATGTTACTACCTTGAAAGCGATAACGATGTTTCTTTTGGTATTTGACGATAATGGCGCTCTGCTCTCGGTTACGTTCTTCATGAAGTAGCGGCGCGCGCGCGACCAAGAGTCAGCGTATCTCACAGCGCCATCTGCTGGTGAAACAATCACTACACCATTGCTCCTATAACCAGCCGCTGCTGTTGTTTTTTTGTTTTTTTTTTGCAATGTATCTGCGGGTTGTTTTGAACGAGCTGTAAAATGGGGACATTTCCGGGGACAGAACACCAAAAACCGGGACTGTCCCCGCAAAACGGGGACGTCTGGTCACCCTAGCCTATACATAAACAATGCAATGACGAAAAATACTAAATACATTTTTTTTTTCTGGGTCTCAGGATGGTATAATTAATTTAGAGTGGTCCCAAAAGTATATAGACATTTTATTAAAAAATTTTTGTTAGTTTGTAAATAAAAAAAAAAAGATGGTTGGACCACTTGATGTACAGTACTGTGCAAAAGTCTTAGGCACGTTGGTATTTTCACACGAAAAATGTCTTTAAGCCAGGTATTTATATCTTTTACTGTAGTGTGTCAGTAGGAAATATCAGTTTACATTTCCAAACATTCATTTTGCAATTAATTGTAATAATCCAGTGAGATTTTTATTTATTTTATTATTTTATTTTTGTTATGCACAAGAAGTCTGACAGCAGCCGGTCTGATCTGATCTCATCTTCATCGAGTCTGTCTGTGATTACATGAAGAAACAGAAAAAACTGAGACAGACTAAATCCAGAAGAACTGAGGCAACGTCTCCCAGACACTTGAGGAAACCTTCCTGCAGAACTCCATGAATAGGTGTAGGAACAGATGCAGGCGACAAAAGCCGTTTTAAACACAAAGGGTGGTCACCCCAAATATCCATTTGATTTAGTTAATGGAAGTTCATTCATAAATAAAAGCTATTTATGTTATTATTTTTGACAGCATTCTGACAAGTGCCTAAACTTTTCCCAGTGCTGTAGTTCTGCAGGAAGGTTTCCTCAAGTGTCTGGGAGACGCTGCCTCAGTTCTTCTGGATTTAGTCTGTCTCAGTTTTTTCTGTTTCTTCATGTAATCACAGACAGACTCGATGATGGTGAGATCAGATCAGACCGGCTGCTGTCAGACTTCTTGTGCATAAAAAAAAATAAATAAATAAATAAATAAAATAAATAAAAATCTCACTGGATTATTACAATTAATTGCAAAATGAATGTTTGGAAATGTAAACTGATATTTCCTACTGACACACTACAGTAAAAGATATAAATAACTGACTTAAAGACATTTTTCGTGTGAAAATACCAACGTGCCTAAGACTTTTGCACAGTACTGTATATATATATGTTAAAATAACGTATTATTTATATTTAATATATACTATGTATAAAAATAATGTATAAAAAAAAAGTACTACCAAAGCATTAGCTACTCAGACACTAGAAGCAAAGCATTATGTCATGCACACAGACAGACATATGAAAAGCAGAGCCAATACAAGCGTCCTGGAAGCCCCCTCTAGCACCCCTGTGCTCCCCATCGGGGTCACAGTACCTGCTCTGCCAACTTGCCCAGCCTGTTGGGCTGACGAGAGCGCATGGGGCAGCAGACAAACACAGGCGCACATTTAATACACAAACAGATACATATACATACAGTTACAGACAGGCAACCGGGCCAGTCAAACAGAACATTTAAAAACAATAACCACAGATAAAGGCCTATTCACACCAAGAGTGATGCCACCCAAAACAGCCTTACAAATCATGTTTTTACACCAAAACCATTCACACCAAGCATAACTTTAGCAGATCTGAACAAAAGCGCACATGTATGTGTTGTGATCAATGCATAGCGAAAATGTAATGGATGTGCTCTCAACAGCTCGACATCTATCTCAGAGTATTCTGGACACAAGAAGACACACACACAAAACACTGGCTTTGTTGCAGGGCAAACTTTCACATTTGGCGTGAAGAGATTTATAGGAATGCATTATTTTCTTTTAATATTACTCACACTCTGTGTGAACAGGTCTTTTTAAGGCGCGCATCAGGGTTTCTGCCTACATAAGAACAGGTGGTCCCTCACCTGAAGACAAATGGCCACATTGACCCTGCAGCCGAAGGTGGTGCTGACGGCGCGCATCGAGAGCCCCAGGTCTTTGAAGATCTTGGAGAAGGACTGAGTGAGTGCGATGCGAGGACGTTCCTCGGCCACCACCATACAGGTCCGTACACACGACAGATTCACGCCCCGCAACTGTAGCCGTACAGAAATCAAACACACTTGGTTTATGCCCTTAACAAATGTAAGTAAAACTATTGTAAGCTAGAATATATTGATACACAGAGATTGGAAATACAGAACCTGTATAGATAGATTTAAAATAAAAAACATTTTAAATAAACTATTATTAGTAATTAGTATTTATTTATTCAATTATTCAATGCTGAGTGTAATGAAGTACACGTTTGAGGTCGGTAATTTGAAAGTTTTTGAAAGAAGTCTCTTATTTTCACCAAGGCTGCATTTATTTAGTCAAAAGTACAGTAAAAATAGTAATATTGTGAAATATTATTCTATTTGAATATATAGTAAAGTGTATTAAATTTATTCCTGTGATCAAAGCATCATTACTCCAGTCTTCAGTGTCACATGATCCTTCAGAAATCATTCTGATATGAGGATTTGATGCTCAACAAACATTTATGATTATTATCAGTGTTGGAAATAGTTGTGCTGCTTCAGATCTTTGTGGAAACTGGGATACATTTTATTTTCCAGGGCTCTTTGGTGAACAGAAAGAAGAGTATTTATTTATTTATACTGTCACTTTTGATTAATTCAATGCTGAAAAAAGTATTAATTTCTTTCAAAAAAAATGTTATGTCATAATGAAATGTGGGTTGTACTTTACAGTACGTGCACTTATATGTACTTACCTAAGAAAGTACTGGTAACTACAGGGGTTAAGGTTAGGTTTAGGGGTAGGTTCAGGGTTAGTACCTAATTATTGCAATTACTATAATAAGCACAGAGTATGTACATGAGGAACAGGACTGTACAATAAAGTGCTACCAAAATATGATTATATGTTACATTATGTAGACTAAAGGTACGGTCATACTAAACGTTCAGCAAAATTTTGCAGGCCAAAAAAGCTTTTTTTTCACCACTGTGAAGCGGTGTATAATGAAGACACTTTCAAACCAAGCAGCTTTCTGATTAGCGTGACCAATTTGAACATGAGCGAAATCTGCATGGGGATTCACACAAAAAGGACTGGATTTCATCCACAAACTTTCCCCGAACACCGGTAAATGTGACCGCACCTTTAGAGTGTGTAAGTGTAAGACTGACCCGCAGAGCTTCAGTCTGGGAGCCCAGGCCTTTGGTACACATCTCCATCACCGAATACGAACAGAACGTCACTCGCACTTTATGCTGACTGACCGCAGACAGCCACAGAGACGCATTGGTCTCCAGCTCCAGGGGAGGAACCAGAATAGACTGATGGCCTGAGTACACACTGCAAACACAAACACCATTTACATTACAGTAACCATTATGCTGACGTCATGTGGCGTTCGTGTGTCCCGTCTCTCACCTGCAGAGACACCAGAGGGCGAAGCCCAGGCCACAGTAGGGGTCCAGGCAGATGGCGATCTGTCGAGACGGGTACAGCTCACACTGCAGCTTAATGGAGCGACACAAGGCACTGGTGGCAGCATGGGACATCTGCGACAAACACATGCTGTTAGAAATGCCATTTTCAGACGAACGTGATATTGTCCCGTGGATGATGACGGGTTAGAAAGATTCACCTTGACCCCAGCCAGGATTCCTGTGGTAGACACACTGAAGTCCAGGTAGGCGAGCATCTCTGGGGTGGGAGGTTTGTAGATCTGAGGAATCCTCTTTCTTGGGAGATCATCTGAAATGCAACCAATAAACCTCATTTAAAGAGGACCACATCACAATATTCCTCATTATAATAATTCATACGCAGAATAAAGAGGCGGGGCCTGGTTGAGTTAGTTAGTAGTGTGTTGAAACCATAGACTATAAAAAAATATGGACGTAGTGTCCGTGACGTCACCCATAGGATTCTGAAGAGCAGTTTTGAAGTGTAAAGTAGGGACGAGCTGGCCGTTGCCATTTTGGCAGGGCGTCACTCCCGGATAACAGAAAATGGGCAAAGAGGCGGGACATGGGCGGAGCTGAGGTGACGAGATGACTAACAGACAGCAGATAAATGGCTGTCTACCTGTCACTCAAAGTGGCCACGCCCTTAATTATGCAGAACTTTAAGGCTTTATATAATGTAAATGAATTTTGAGTTATAAAAAAAATTCACCCCCTCACAGTTGTCATGAAGGGCAAAAATAGATATATAGACAAAAACCACAATTTGTACCAGGCTGTAAACATGTTTTTTTTCTGCTGTAAAGTTGGGCATTTTAACATGGGGCTCAATGAGATTCTGCTCCCTTCTGGAGCCTATCTCTAGCGGCCAGTCAATGAATTGCAGTTTAAGTCACTTCCATATTGGCTTCAAGAAAAACTGGGGGAGGCTGCCGCTTGGTTGAAACTGGCGGTTATGGTAAGGCGCGGGACATTTCCCAAACACTTGACCAATCACAACACACTGCTCCAGCCGACCAATCAGAGCACATTGTGCTTTTCAGAAGGAGGGGCTTCATAGAGACTAAACAGATGTGTGTTTCCCAAAAGCATCGTTAGCCAACTATGGTCGCAAGTTCCGTCGTTATCAGCACAGTTCAACGAGTCGGTGTTTCCCGAAACCATCGTTCCAACAAACATTCACAAACAGCATCGCAAACTTGTGTGGTCTGAACGACAGCTCTCGACCTGTGGTAAGAAGCAGAGTTTCTTGTTTGCATGACATTAATAATAATAAATCCTTATCTTGAGCAAAATAAGCAAGCTGACATTTAGTACAATCTATATATTTTATTTCATATACATACTAATGTCAGGTATGTCTGTTAGTTTGTCAAGAGATTTAAAGCACCGTTTTTGAAGAGTGTGCATGTGCGTACGTGCTCTAGAACGAGCCTATGATTGAATCTGGAAATAAAGCAAAATAACTGAGAAAAATGAGAATTACTCCTCAGATGCCATGTCCATAATTTATTGCAAAAATCTAGCATGAATTCGATCTCAAACTAATTCAATAAAAGCAGTTATTGCTCCACCACCTGCGTGACATTAACCAACGTGGTTGAACGACACATTTGCGACAATACGGTTTGTGGAAACAGTCGTGACTAGCTAGTTGATTTCTTCAGCGATGCATCGTACTATGGTAGTTCAGCAGTGAGTAACGTCGTTGTACGGGAAAGAGCGTTACTGACAGACTGGGAAGAGAGGAGCCGCAACAATGGAGAATATGGGGGAAAAAAATCAACATTCAAGCAGGAAAACCTGTTCTAGTAGAGCCCAAAACAACAACAAGACTTTGTAAAAGGGCATGATATGGGCTTTTTAATATATCGTTTACAAACGATGGCAATTATACAATAGTACAATAGTGTAAGTGATGTCTTTACCTGTGTCCAGTATCAACGGCCACGCTTTAATGTCCACAGCAGCCGCTGCGTCTTTGGATTTCAGTAGTTTCATTATTGCTTGTGTTGTCAGAATACATACAGACTTACTGACCTGTCAAACATACGCAACGGGAGAGTACAGTTACAGTCAAGATACTGATCAACCAACCACACTGAACAGAGGAGATAAAGGCCCAAATAAGACTTATTAGTCTTAAGACTTCATAAATATTAATCTACAGTGGTCCCAAAAAGTACAGTGCATTTGAGAAACGTTTTGCAGTACCACTTGATATCTAATTTAATTTATAAATATGAATGAATTATTAATGAACAATAGTGAGACATACATTATATTATAAATATATATATATAATGTTTGTATTATGTTATACACTCACCTAAAGGATTATTAGGAACACCTGTTCAATTTCTCATTAATGCAATTATCTAATCAACCAATCACATGGCAGTTGCTTCAATGCATTTAGGGGTGTGGTCCTGGTCAAGACAATCTCCTGAACTCCAAACTGAATGTCAGAATGGGAAAGAAAGGTGATTTAAGCCATTTTGAGCGTGGCATGGTTGTTGGTGCCAGACGGGCCGGTCTGAGTATTTCACAATCTGCTCAGTTACTGGGATTTTCACGCACAACCATTTCTAGAGTTTACAAAGAATGGTGTGAAAAGGGAAAAACATCCAGTATGCGGCACTCCTGTGGGCGAACCTGAGCATTGTTTCTGACCATGTCCATCCCTTTATGACCACCATGTACCCATCCTCTGATGGCTACTTCCAGCAGGATAATGCACCATGTCACAAAACTCGAATCATTTTAAATTGGTTTCTTGAACATGACAATGAGTTCACTGTACTAAAATGGCCCCCACAGTCACCAGATCTCAACCCAATAGAGCATCTTTGGGATGTGGTGGAACGGGAGCTTCGTGCCCTGGATGTGCATCCCACAAATCTCCATCGACTGCAAGATGCTATCCTATCAATATGGGCCAACATTTCTAAAGAATGCTTTCAGCACCTTGTTGAATCAGTGCCACGTAGAATTAAGGCAGTTCTGAAGGCGAAAGGGGGTCAAACACAGTATTAGTATGGTGTTCCTAATAATCCTTTAGGTGAGTGTATATTATAAACACACACACATATATATATTATGTTTGTAGAAAATCTAGAATTGTAATAATCCAGATTAAAATTAATAATACATTTAAATCAATAAAAACATTATTTAAACATTGAAAATAAGTCAAAATAATAATAGTAAATGAATAAATAATGATAATACCAGATGAATTAACTAATATTAACAAAATGAATGTTATTGCTTAAGTGTTAAATCAAACTAAATCAAATATAATAAAGACTGTGCCGGTCACAAGGGGGCGCTAGCGTTTGTGTTCCTCGGCTGAGGAAGCCTGGCTGTGGTGAACAGCATTTAGAGGCTCAGGTCACCTCAACAATCATCTTGACGGTGGGCAGGGTTGTGGTTAAGTTCTGTGGGTGCGGAGGCCTGACGGTGACGGGAACGCAGCCGGCGTACAGGCAGCCATAGAAAGTGGCGATCAGATCAATACCTGAAAGGAGGAAGACAGAGGAATGAAGTCCTGAGAGCGGACAATCCTTTATCAGACCACAGTCATATAAGTCTCCCTCTCTCTCACCAGGAGGATAAACGAGTGCTACATGGTCTCCAGTGTTGAGTCGGCCCCTTTCCATCAGCGCTACCGCCACACGCTCCGCGCGCTTGTGCAGCTGTACACAAGACGCCGTGTTGGCCACGGTGCCCTGAACATAACACACACACACATGCAGTGAGATATCAGTCAATAATATACTCAGAGATATCAGAGAGACGACGAGTGGCGTACCTTGGCGTTGAGCAGCAGAAACAGAGGGTGATCTGGAGTGGCCTGAGCCCTCCACTGCAGGACATCCTGCAGATACAGGAACTACAAGAGACGACACATTCACACAACAGAACACGTCAGGATCACACAGAGCACATGCCCTGCTGTGAGAAACAAGTGCACTTCACTCTGTTGTACTGTACTTTCAGATTATACTCTATAATATCAATGAAATAAAAGGGCACTTAAGTGTAAGACTTAAAGAGAGTGCTCTTTCATGACATTAAAAGTGCACTTTGTAAAAAAGTCAAATCAAATGTTTTACTTTAAAGAACATTTTCAATCATTATGTAATAATCATCTGTCGTGCTTTAAAGACGTGCACTTTTGAGTAAGAAACTAAAGCACATTATTCAATATTACATGAATATATTTTAAATGTACTGAATTGTAACTTCATTGAGTAATTACAATTTTTAATAAAAAAAAACAATATTTTTTTGTTTATCATAAATGCTTGTCAGTACATGCATCAGTACAGTAATGTGTAAGGTCAGATTAGTTATAATGTACTAACTATCAATGAGCAATGCGTTTGTTTTTAATGTTAGTTAATAAAAATACAACTTTTCTCTTTGTTGTTCATGTTACTTGAAGTCAGTGAAATAATCTTAACAGATACAACTTCTTAGATTTTAATAACGTATTGATAAATCTTGAAATTAACATTAAGATTTATAAAAGCTATTGTTCATTGTTAGTTCATATTAACTAATGTAGTTAACTAATGTAAACAAATGCAACCTTATTGTTATGAAATTACATATAAAGATGAACTTAACTGGGTCAAAAAAGCACTCTAAAATGCAATTGACTGCATTTAAAGTAAATTTAAACTATAATACATTTATATTTAGTTTGTCTGAAACATTGATGTTTTCTGGTGCATATTTTTTAACAGAAAATATTTAACTTTTTTTTTCACATTTTTTACTTCATCAGAATGGTACGAAACCTGGTGCAGGTTTTGGCACTTGCTGTGTGAACACAAAAAAAATCATGGACATGATTCGACAAGATTAAATGGTGCTGAAAAAATGAGTCACGCTTGTATTGTTCGCGGTCAAAAATGAGCGCACTGGAAACGCATGGGAGGCGAATTTATAGTAGAAACCTAGTGGAAGCGTTTGGTACTGCACACAAACACAATCTGACTGAAAGCTCGGTTTTTGAGATATCAAACTTGTTTAGATTTATGCATTTGATTTTCGAACAGTTTTAGAGTAAAACATGTTTTGGAAAATATACATTTCATATAAAAAATTTAAATGGTATTTATTCATAGCAATAAATGTAAAATTCTATAACTTTCTTTTAAGTTTTAAATAACTTTTTTCAGTTCAGCAGTCATTTCAGGATTTATACTGTAACAGTTTAAGCTATGCTAAAAAAATGATATATAAATATACATAAATATAATTTAGTACCTAAAATCCCCTAAAAATATGAAATGAAAAATATTACCGAACTAAAATATGGTACTATCACTTCATTGAAAAAAATATTTTTTTGACCGACACGCGAGCAGCACCACAGGGTTAAAGGGTTAGTTTACCCTAGGTTAGTTTAATCCCGCACATTCATGTCGTTCCAAACCCGTAAGACAGTTCATCTTCAGAACAGTAGTAAATACAGCGCACACTTCCTACGTCAGAACACCGGCTCACCATTGGCTGACGCTGTTCACGTGAGCACCACGACACGTATGTAATGCTGACGCAGGAGCCAGCCAATAATGAGCCGGCGTTCTGTCGTAGAACTGGAAACGCTGCGCTGTGTTTCCTACGCCAACAGCGTAAGACACTGACACAGACGAGAAGTCGTTATTTTTGTTTGTTTTTGCGCGCAAAAAGTATTCTCGTCGCTTCATAACATTAAGGTTGAACCACTGGAGTCACATGGACTATATTAACGATGCTTTCTGGACCTTGAAAGTGTTCATTTAATAGCTGTCTATGGAGGGGTCAGAAACCTCACGGATTTCATTAGAAATATCTTCATTTGTGTTCTTACGGGTTTGGAACGACATGAGGGAGAGGAATTTTGGGTGAACTAACCCTTTAAGTATATTCTTTTGAAGTATATTATTCCACATTAAACCCTCTTTTTAAAAGCACGCAGTTTCACGAGGGTGACGGCGGGAGGTTGAGATGTGCTGTACCTGATCATGGTCTTCCAGCTGTGATACGTCTCTCCCACAGGCCTGTGCGATTCTCTTTCCTGCCACTAGGTTTCCGACGATCATGGAAGCAGGACCCACCTCTGGAACAACAGAGACAGCAGGTCACATGATGTGTAAGAAGCCCCACACCGGACAGAAGACACACCCATGCCGGAGCCGGACTCACCTGTGCCTGGCTGCTTCTGTCTGGGCTTGGGCAGGTTGGTGACGCAGGTGTGAGGGCACATGAGGACGTTGCAGGGGTGCAGGGCTCCCTCCAGGAAGCGCTGTTTGGTCTCGGAGATGTGGATGCCGCCCAGAGGAGCTTTGGGGAGTGTGTTCGCTGGAACCAGAGCCAGACAGTACACTCCTACCTGATGGATGCTGTCGATGGCCTGAGAGGCAGACAGACCAGACACATGGGTGTGTGTTGTGGACATTACAAGTAAAAACTTTGGACACACCCACTCAGTCTTTATTATCACTGTTTTACACACTATAGAATAACACTTAAGTCATCAGAACACACACACATATACACTCACCTAAAGGATTATTAGGAACACCATACTAATACTGTGTTTGACCCCCTTTCGCCTTCAGAACTGCCTTAATTCTACGTGGCATTGATTCAACAAGGTGCTGAAAGCATTCTTTAGAAATGTTGGCCCATATTGATAGGATAGCATCTTGCAGTTGATGGAGATTTGTGGGATGCACATCCAGGGCACGAAGCTCCCGTTCCACCACATCCCAAAGATGCTCTATTGGGTTGAGATCTGGTGACTGTGGGGGCCATTTTAGTACAGTGAACCAGGCAACATTTTTCCAGTCTTCAACTGTCCAATTTTGGTGAGCTTGTGCAAATTGTAGCCTATTTTTCCTATTTGTAGTGGAGATGAGTGGTACCCGGTGGGGTCTTCTGCTGTTGTAGCTCAAGGTTGTTTGTTTCAATTGGACAGTTGAAGACTGGAAAAATGTTGCCTGGTCTGATGAGTCTCGATTTCTGTTGAGACATTCAGATGGTAGAGTCAGAATTTGGCGTAAACAGAATGAGAACATGGATCCATCATGCCTTGTTACCACTGTGCAGGCTGGTGGTGGTGGTGTAATGGTGTGGGGGATGTTTTCTTGGCACACTTTAGGCCCCTTAGTGCCAATTGGGCATCGTTTAAATGCCACGGCCTACCTGAGCATTGTTTCTGACCATGTCCATCCCTTTATGACCACCATGTACCCATCCTCTGATGGCTACTTCCAGCAGGATAATGCACCATGTCACAAAGCTCGAATCATTTCAAATTGGTTTCTTGAACATGACAATGAGTTCACTGTACTAAAATGGCCCCCACAGTCACCAGATCTCAACCCAATAGAGCATCTTTGGGATGTGGTGGAACGGGAGCTTCATGCCCTGGATGTGCATCCCACAAATCTCCATCAACTGCAAGATGCTATCCTATCAATATGGGCCAACATTTCTAAAGAATGCTTTCAGCACCTTGTTGAATCAATGCCACGTAGAATTAAGGCAGTTCTGAAGGCGAAATGGGGTCAAACACAGTATTAGTATGGTGTTCCTAATAATCCTTTAGGTGAGTGTATATATATATATATATATAAATAAAAAAATAAAAGTTTCCAGTTCAGCTCACTCTGGACGTTCACTTATCTAACTTCATAAGTGCATCCTGGGATGCTTTTAAATAATAATAGACTTTGTATGTACAGTGTTACAGTATAAATGATGAAATACAGGGATGTTATTTTTCATTATGTATATATATTTCCATAT